>VOPJ01012581.1:238118-248577 GCA_014673585.1 Semibalanus balanoides | reverse complement strand
ATTTTTTATTTGACGTGACCTGTGACGTCATCGGTGACCATGAGGATAACAATATTAAGTTTCCCTCAACATATTTGATAGGGCTATCGAATGCCGTTCGAGTTTTTAAGATCGGTCCAGTAGTTTCGGAGATCAGAAGGTGGCTATAAATAGCCCCCCCCCAGGAGCTCGCGTTATGAAATATACCCCAGTAACGCGCGGGTTAAATCAGGTTAGCTCAGACAGACAACAGAAGACCTGATAGACAGGTCTCTTAGAACAGGTCTTCTTTCAACTATGGCTCAAACATGTGCGGAACAATCGTGTCAAAACCAGTCGGGGTGGGGCGGGGCGCGGCAGGACAAACGAACGCAGGCCAGGTATTCGTCTCGTCCTCCAGTTTATGACGAGAAGAACCGCAAAGAACTACCTAAGATTACCTTACCAACCTTACTAGACACCTTACTTAGACCTTACTTAGAACTACCTTACTTATAACTACCTTACTTAGAACTACCTTACTTATAACTACCTTACTTAAACACCTTCCGATTAGCGACCAATGCACAGCATCTCTATTGTTGACAGGCGGCCATATGAGTGAACCCGGCCCTGGCCAGGGGAACAATGGAGCGATTAATTGGTGCATCATTTTGACGCCTGACATGGGCGCATGCACACACAGCTATGACGAAACGTGTTAACCTTCTGTGCGTTGCCTACCGAGCATGTAGGTTGGCGCGTTGAGCTCCTTCAGGAAGACGAACAGAAAACTTTCCAGAAATCCCCACATGATGCCGAGAATCGTAACGACTATGATAAAAACCACTGTCTCGGGGCGCTTCAGAATCTGTAAACGTATATTCGAAAAAGTCAAGCGTCCGATATCCCCACCCAGAAAAGGGGTTAACAGATGGGTGGCGTGAATGATGTGTGACTACTTAAGCAAAAATGTTCGATATGACTGTTGCAATAATTCGCAACGTTTAAGCCGATTGGATTTTGAAGTCATGACAGGGGCGTCATTTTCGGAACATGATTTGGGGTCCCGATGCTAACTTAATAGATCCTAATTCTATTCTTACTATGCAACGCCATAGGTTTAATGCTAAAATTGAAAACCATTGGGGGGTGGTGGGCGGGGCCCTTAAAAGTAAACAAATCAACACTGGTGAGTTAGGATAAATACATTAAATTTAATGAACGATCAATATGATCACTTTCGATAAGGCCATCATGTTGGCCTACTCCGCCTGAATTTATCCTTCAACCAAACACTGCAATCCTGAGGACAGACCTCTGTGATTTGTCCGAGGCGGGGTTTCTCCGGTTGAGCCACATTAAGGCGGGAGGCGAACACTGTGATGATGGCCAGCAGTCCACACACGTCCGTCACGAAAAACGCCGCGCTGTAGTCCGTAGGGCCTGAAATGAACCAAAAAGCATATGATAAGTTAAACGACACACAACAATAAAAAACAACACACAATGCAGAAAACCCATGGTTGCTATGTGATGACTTAACTACAAAATTATACATATGCTGAGAAATGGTAGTCATGAACATTTTGTGCATATTCAGAGCTCTATCAAAACACCATGTGACCAGGGTGTCGTTTGACGAAAATGATTGGTAGGCCTTATCACTCAGCGAAGACCTAACCTACCATAAATTTATGTTTCTCCTCAGATTTCCTGCTCTTTATCTTGAACTCAAGCCTCCATTCATTTCTTTTGCAATAGACTATAAGCAAGATACACCTTGGTCACTGCAATAACATCACCGGATTCCAATATAGTCACGGATACCTATTTTGCTGGTAAAGGGGGAGGAAATGTTACCCTTCTGCCAATCCCTGTAACGCAAAGCCTTCTTTCACATGGTGACCGGCTCTGGTGCAATTTTTCGATATAAAACTGACACACAGCACGGACCGGCACAGCAGTACGCTGAATGCTGATGTTACCCAGTCCAGCACGGAATACTTCGTTTTTTAACGGGATAAAAGGAACGCATTAGTATTTAAGAAAATACATTAAACGATTTTAATTTCATGCACACAAATACAGCATAGTAGGCAAAAACTATCGGCCGATCCTTTGACCTACTCGGCCCGTGCGTCTGTCGCTTATAACATGTACCTTATGCCAAGTCAAATTTCACGAAGTATTTGGCATGTCCGCTACCCTGGTCCCCTAGACCCGCTCCCATTGCTTGGTGACCCAATAGATGTAAAGTTTCAGCTTCCTAGCTTTTTTCGTCTGCCTCAAAGGCTCCGAAGTTTTCCAATCAGTATATAGTGGATACTTTTTTATCATTTGAGTCCGATATATTCTGCACACGAAGTGTAGGAAATCATCTCTGCGTGAATGCCTTCTAGTTGTGACAATCTAAACTATCACTAGGCCTGTTTACACCGCACTAAATATATTCCGCGGAAAATTTTCCACGTAATTTCTTCTACATTTTCGGCCGTAATTGCATCTCGTCGCATTGGCGCAGCACACGACACTGCGAGCAGACACGCATAAGAAAGGTAGATCGGAAAGAACGGTACCCAAAATTCCAGGAAAATTTACGGCCGAAATGTTAGAAAGAAATTCTGTGGAAAATTTTCCGCGGAATATATTTAGTGCGGTGTAAACAGGCCTACTGATAGCGCCAGCGAGTAGTCTTCGCCGTACAATATCGGCCAGCGAGGACATGTGCTTTACAGTTGACATGCGTCTAATAGATGGAGGTGCTCTAACAGGCAATGTCACGATACTGATTGGAGGGAGGCATCTGCCACATATACACTCACATGTCTTGCAACAACATTGAGATCGGCCCCCAACGGAATGGATATGGTAATGTCACGTGACATGACGTCACGGGGGCAGTGATTTTAGCCTGCCAGCTATACTCAGCCTAAATCTTGCCTCACTTCAGTATTCTGCCCGATTTGAACTAGTCACTTTTGGTTGTAAACTTGTAATACATACCTATTTGCGCCAATAACTCATCCACTACAGGTATTTCGAGACTTAATTTGACTGACAATAGACTCGAATATCAAACTGCCATTTCTGATTTTTGATTTTTATGAAGACAAATTCAAAATTTTGGATTTTTTACATATTCTTTACAATTTTCCGATGTTAAATTAATGAATATATACCTATATATATATACCTATATATATATATATACATATATATATATATATATATATATATATATATAATATAATGTATAATTATAATATAATGATATATATATATAGTATATATTATTATCTAGAAAGTATCAGATACCGAAATTGGACGAGATATTGACGTGTACGAAAGTTGATAGTTGATAACAAATATAAAATTTGACTGACAATGACCTTCCCAAAGAAAAATCGACACTTTCCACAGCATTGCTATGCATATAAAAGCATTTCGTTTTGCTTTTTACTTTTAGTTATATGCAGAGGTGCAAAAGTGTCAAGATGTCACGAACACTAAACCACAAAACGCCAAAATGAAGTCCACAATAACTAGCGAGAGTAGGAGAAGAGTTAAGATTCACAAAAGCTGCAAATTACTATTTCTTCGGAACTCATCGTAAGTGATTATCAACAAAAAATTGAAGGTTAAAGCCCATGCAAAAATCCAAATCAACGAGCCGCACTTCAGTCTTTCAACACAAGATTCTGTATAAACAAAACATGCCGACTGACGACTTTCAAAGCAGATAGTGTTTTAGCAAGCTTCGTCGGGAAAACACACATGAGGAAAAGTGCATGTCGCTTTGAGCCTGAAAGCTATAACCTTCACCGCAATGTCCACAATGTCACAAACAAATGCGCGCACTTGTACCAGTCGCAATGGTGAAGGAATAGGCGTCTCCATTTCTGCGATATATATTCTGCAGCGCTCAGCGCTGTCTGGAATATTTTTGGAAGTGGTAATACAAAAACTTCACGGTCTTAAACACCTGAAGGATTTAAAAGTACCCAATTATTTACAAAATCACTAAATATTTAAAGATGTCCCCCCAAAAGCTAAACATCTCTACATGATTATGTAATAACTAATAAGTCGATGATATAAAAGTACAAGTAAGTCACATCAGCTCATTTAAGTTGCAAATCGGTCACCTTCGCACTTGGGCAAGTGCGTAAGATTTTGCACCTCTAGTTAGATGTGTATTGTTTCAGCATTGCAACAGTTTCATTATAATTTAGATCATGGTCAGAACAGACATGAAGGAAATCATATGTGCTTACATTTTAGCAGCTATGTTAAAGTTCGAGAAGTCTTTTTTTGACAGTTTCCTCGATACCAGTCAGCGAGAGCATGTTACAGGGTCCTTTATAATTATTGCTATTTGTATAATGTCTCCGCAGAAACGGCACCAGTGTAGGGCACTAGTTGAAATACCATTGTCTTACGGTCATCACTTTGTATTATTTTTAAGTGCATTTTTATCTCATTTTTAAGTGATTTAAAAATTAACATTGATTTTAAAAGACCCGTAGCATCAAGCTGCATGAAACGTTGAAAACTCGCAAAGAAAATGGGGTGGCTGCTAAATATTGGTTCCCCAACTTCAAAATCGTTCCCGGGCCCCTGGGGTGTCGAGTATGTCAGCAACCCCGACGGGTGCAAGCTACACCCCATAGATGGGTGCTACCTCAAGGGCCTTTTGCCTTATGTTAGCGACAATGCTTGAGCTAGACGAGTAATGTACCGACAGCGCTTGACGAGCTTTTTCCAGCGTATCATATTTTAAGTTTGATATCATAAGTTTCAATATAACAAGTTTTAGTTGTTTGAAATCACCTGATATATATATATATATTACAGTTACCCCTTTTCTGGTTGCTCATCTCGGTATGATGCAAATATTGGTCCCTGAGGCCAGCAATTACCGCTAGGGTGAGCCTATGCCAGGCACTTCATGTAATTCATTTTCCATTTTCCAAATGTATTTAATTGCAAAACTTGTGGCATGCATGTGCCGCGAAGCAGCGCGACATTTTCCCGTTTTTGACTGTGGGTAGTTGGATTTTGTCTGCTGCATTTTTTGCGATAAATTTGTAGAGACCTACCATTTGTCCGACATTTTTTGAAGGGGCGGAAATTATAGTTGCAGGACCTTTGGGGGGGGCATGGCCCCGTTCCCCCCGGATCCGCCCCTGCATACAACATGTATTGCGCCGGGAAGTGGCGTCAAAATTTGAGGTTCTGAGCGGGCTAGAGAACTAGTTTTAGCCATTAGAACCAGGATGTAGTGTCAAAACGAGGAGATTTGTCTGGAGCAAAAGGTGGGGTCCAAAGACATATTGCTCCCCCATTTAAGGCCAAAGGGGCTAGGACATGGCCCCGATGTCCTAGGCCCCCCCTGCCGCCACCAGCGTGTACTGTGTACGTACAGTCTATATCAGACCCCTTTGTGCTGGAAAAGGGCACTGATTTGTGGAGCGTAGCGGCGCAGTTTTTTATATTTAGGTCCGATTAGAAAGGTTCTAAAACTTATTTGAGTCAACCCAAGGACACTAATGTAGCCACTCAATGAGATTCTTCCACCGCCAAGGTAGAAGGAATTTCGGCGCAGTGGCACGATTTTTTTTAATATATATTTGTACTTTGTATCACAAAATTATAACAGCTTGGGTGCAGTTACTTACCAATTTCAAATACGTTCATTAATTTTCAGCCAAGAAAATACATCATTAACAAGCCCAAATGGTGGTTCCTATCGGTTTGTTCTTGACACACAACAAAATATTCAGCAAACATTGTGACATCGAGGATTTATCAGTACGCACGTGCGGTGCGTTTTTATCTCTTATTTTTTCAGCATTTCGCTTAAAATAGGTGGGTTTTCAGCAATGTAATGGGGCACCAGGACACCAGGCACATCAGGGCCTCTCCAATCCTCCTGGATTCAAGGGGACATGGCGCCCGGTGCCTCCACTCGCCTTACAGTGCCGCAAATTGGCACGGTGCATGGTGCCCCTGCCCCCAGGTACACCGGCGCCGTTTTGGCCCTCGTACACCAGCGCGGTCGTGGTATTAGTACGCCGGCGCGGTGGTCTCCCATGGTACATCGGCGTGGTAGTGCCCAAGGCTATAGAACAACGTAGTGCCCCTGATACACCGCACTATGGTCGGAAACGGCTTACGGATGGCCACGGGCCCGAGCGCTAAGTGTTTGTCCATAACTTTTGAATACAATGACCGATTGTAATCAACTTTGTGTACTTATTCAACACGTTTTATGCATCATCTGCTACCTCAAAAATTATGAGGTCACATCAGGTCACTCCTTGTGACGTCATTACTGACGTCATGTCACAGCGTACTGAAAATATATCGCAAGTACTTCGAGATTACGGTACATGTTCGACGCGTTTGGGCTCGATGACTCAATTGACATTTCATAAATGTTGGCTTAGCGAAGAAAAATGATCTTGAAGCTGACTTATATCAGTTGACCCATGATGACCTTTACAAGAACAGCTCTAAAAAGGGTGTGTGCCATCTGGAACTTTTTAGTACGCGATTCGGCAAGGATTGGTCCAAAATGTTGTTTTAGTGACATAATCGAATTCGCCGTCCAAATTACTCATTCGTAGCAAAAGATGCCAGTTTAACCCGCGCGGCGTAGGGGGGGGTACATATTACCCCCCTCCCGTATTTCCGCAATAACTTGAAAACGGTAACAGATAACGACGTCAAAGTTTCAGTACCTATCCAAGCATCAATTTACGCTTCCTAAAAAAAATAATCAAAAAGAAATTGTGACTTTGGAGACAATGACGTTTTATCGAACGGTTCAGTTCATGCCATTTTTGTAAAACGATAAATGTTTTGTGCATCGTAGGAAAACATAACTTTCAAGCAATGCGCCAACGTAAACTTATCAAGAAAGGAAATTTAATTCTCTACAAAAATGTCAATTCAACTTTCCAAATTTTGGGTTTTGACCCCCAATTTTTTTGTCAAAATTTCCCCGTAAATTTTGAAAATTTTCAAGGTATTAAAAAAATGCATATTATAAGAACTAAGTGTAATGAAAACCCAAACCATATTTCAAAGATATCTCATTTTCATGACTGATTGCTCTCCAAGCATAAATAGTAATGACGTCATTTTTCCAAAACTAACGTTTTTTTTATTTACCTGATACAGTATACAAATGTCATTTTTTTGTTTATAGAGACAAAACTAAGCCTAAAAACATGCATTGTTTATTCGATTAGTCAGTTCAGTTTGACCTATTATGACCTGATCTTGACTTTGACTTCAAGTTTGTAAAAATGAACTGTTCTATGGATTCTTACGTGCAAAAATAACCCCTAAAGCAGTGTCACCAAGGTTTTTTGACCTGACCTTGACCTTGACCATTTGCATGCAATTTCACTTTTACTTAATGCAATAGATGTATTACCACTACCAACATTTGAAAAGCTTTATGTGCATGACGTCTTAATCAAAGGTTTTAATTTTGAAAGTATGAACCATAAGCTCAATTAAACTCGAACTTTCCATATGACCTGACCGTGACCTACATTGACCTACTTGAAAAATTTCGGGTATGCATTTCGATTCTTTCATTGACGAGCTTTCGATCCCGCCTTGCGCGTCTCGCTGCGGTCATGTTCGGAAGATGAGGGGGGGGGTAATTTTCCCCCCTACGCCGCGCGTTCGGCGAGAGACCCCTACGCCGCGCGGGTTAAACTTTACACCATGTTGTAATTTGGCTGATGTATGACCCTCTGAGAGCGTAATTTGGCGACCTGCTTCAGTTTTGATTGTCATCGAGCATAATGCAGGTCAACATATTAAACATCAGTATATAGGTACCTATGACAGAGGATATGTAAATAGTATTAAGCTAAGAAATCGCTTTGATAAGTTTAATATGTAAGCCATATGAAAAGGACTTTGCTTTGCTATGTGTTATATGTAAGTACTAAGCATGTTCTGTAAGCCAACGAATTGCAGAATAAATTATTTTTATTGATCAATGGTCATAGATGATCAAAGGCAAAGATCAAAGATCAATGGCTCTACTCGCGGTCTGGTTTCAATATTGAAAATTTGTTTTCCACGACCTAAAATCAAAATTTTCACGCCGCTTCGCGGCGTCACATCAGTAACCTTTGTCATAACGAACTCATCGCCATCCTTTCCGGTTCGTTGTAACGCTGAATTGATTGAATAACATTTTTTACTTTTTATCCTCCACATGGCCCATCTTATCCTCTACACCGCCTATATTTATAGGTTTTATCAAACTCGTACAAATTTTGAGACGCATCGCGGCGCTAAATAAAATCTACCTATACTATAAAAGGGAAATCCACATCACAAATACTAATAGGATTTAAATACACGCATAAAATGGGATACAATTTTCGGTCATTTCAGCCGACTCCCTACTAAAAAGTTATTGGCGACGCCGCTGCGTACAGTTGCAGACGACAAGCTCCCTACTCCGCCCCCCCCCGGTCAACAAATTTGTCGCTGACGGTCTGCTACCCCACCCCGCTCATCAACTTTTGGGAAATATGCTACTAGATTTGGCCCCTTAAACACGCTAGATCCGCCCCTGCTTGTATGGTGTCTATTTTGCGTAAATTAAATTTTGTAGGTAACTTAAGTGCAGCTTTTGCGCAAATTTCCTCAAGCCCCCCCCTCCTTTCGCAAAATTTGATATTTTTAGTCAAAACATTTTTGAAGTTGCACGAAACACCAAAGCAATATGATGCGACTATAATCGGCATGCATAATATTACTTTTGTAAAAAACGGCTACACGCCGGTCAACGAACCTCCGGACTACCCCCGGTCAATTTTCATCAGTCGTCTGGGGCAGACACGTAGCAGATTTTTTAGCGGGGCACGTCGGAAAAACTTTCTCTTCCAAATTTTGCTCCTCAGCCATGATCTGCTGACCGGGGGAGAAAGGGTGGGTTTCAGAGAACATATTGTATCGTAGTTGCATTCTATTTGCTTGGGTGGGGGGGAGGGGGGGCGTTGGCCCCGTCCCCCTCCCTTGGCTACGTCCTGTCTGGGGCCGCCCCAGAAGCGTCATTTTCTGCAAATGATTGGTGGGGCCCTAATCCGATCTTTACAGATTTGAGTCAGTGCCTTAACCATGCAACACTAGCCAATGTTAAAATATAAAATTATTTGTAGGGCCCCGGCCCCACCAGGCCTGTAGAAAATGACACCCATGCTTACCCTTGGCTGGTGCAAATTATACATAAGCACCATCCGACGGCACTTAAATGAACCAAAAAGTTACGATGATATGCAAATACCATAGGGATGTAACTTTGACCAAAGTGTCAAGTATTATTAATAAGAAAAAAAATGCTAACATAGGCACCGCAAAATATTAGGGACCGAATCCGGTAGTTTTCAGATTTTGGTATAGGTAGGGGCACCACTGCAATTGATGACCCCCTTTAAATTTTCTGGATCCGCCCCTGAGCCCTACGTCTGCCGCCTCCTGGATCAGCTAGTGGGCGCCCCTTGGGGTCCTGAAAAAAATGTTTGACCCCCCCATCTAAAATTACGATACGCCGCCACTGACAATGTGCAGTGCAGAAAGACTGCTGCACACAGGGGGATCCAATGCAATTACTATAGCCCTTGTCCCCGGTATCAGGGGCGAGGGCAAAAATAGTTGCATTGGATTTCACTGCGTGCAGCACCAACAGACAGACAGGTGGTGTCGAGGAAGTGAACAGAACATTTGTTCTGCACTGTACATCCCTCTCATCAAACATGTCCTGCAAACCCTGTGAATTCCTGCCTGGTCCGGGACTGGGCGTGGCGTGCCCAGCCAGCGTGCAGGGTACTGTGTTGCGTGCCCCGGGTTTTGACCGACCTGGTAACCTCAGTCCGGCGGTTCGCTAGGAATGTTCGGGTGTAACCTGCAGTGGTGCACTGGAGCAGGACGGTGGCTACCCTGCAGAACAGTCTCACTGGCAAGTGGCACAGTTTGACAGGGCAGCCAGGCAGCCTCGGTTAGCCGGGGTCAACTCAGCTGGGGTTAGCGATCAGCTGGGGTTAGCGCTCAGCTGGGGTTAGCTCGCTGGAGTTAGCTCAGCTGGGGTCAGGACAGCCGGGGTTAGGTCAGCTGGGGTCAACTGGTGTCAGGTAAGCTGGGTTCAGGTCAATTGAGGTCAGGTCACCTGAGGTCGGGTCATATGAGGTCAGCTCAGTCGGGGTCAGTGGGGTCAGGTCATATCGGGTCAGGTCAGCTGGGTCAGCGAGGTCAACCAGGGTTCAAGTCAGCTGGTGTCAGGTCAGTTGGTTTCAGGTCAGCTGGGGTCAGGTCAGCCGGGACCAGGTCAGCTGAGGTCAGGTCAGGTGGGGTCCTGATACAGGCGGTCCCTTCGGGGACCGCCTGCATCCGGGAAGTTGTTAATTTTGGGAGTAGGTTTGGTGGGTCCTTGTGGCTAAGTTGTGGGCCCTGTCTGGTGACCCCC
>VOPJ01012581.1:89774-236735 GCA_014673585.1 Semibalanus balanoides | reverse complement strand
CCCCCGTCCCCCCTGTGGCGGAGCCCCTGTGATGCAATACAAATTGAGAATAGCTGTCAATACGCGGAACGTCTCGAGCCGTTGCGAGGCATACACGGCTTGAGCCGTTATAGGAATGGGCAGTGAACATGTTTTCTGGTTTATTTAGTCTAGATTTAGTATCACGTTAGTTATTACTACAATAGTACGTACAGTAACAGCAGCAGCGTTAGGTACAAGCGCTGGGTTGTTTGACAAGAGTCAAGAAGGACCCATCTTAAAGATAGCTAGCTAAATTTGGTAAATAAGAACAGGCCCAGTTTCCACCATTGCATGTCACTTAAATTATCATAAGGATTCCCAGTTTATTATCATATTAATATAATAGAGCATACACCTATCATAAGAATGTGCTCGCTCTGCACTTCTCCGAAAATATTTTTTATGTCTCTTAATGTCAGCATAGGAATCTTTCCAACTCGCATATCCATCATATAAACCCGCTCAGCTGTCAGCTGTCACGGAATGCCCTACGAACTGTCAACGTTCCCGGGACCACAGACCATTACCATTGCTGTGTTGTCAGGGGCGGATCCAGCCCCTGACAACACACAGGTTTGGGGGGGGGGCAACTTTTTCCGGCAAAAAGGTACACCCATTTTTTTTTCTTCACGGATTTGGGATTTTCACCTTATTTGGCATTAGAGATGAAGAAATACGATTTTTTCCCGAAAAAATACATTTTTTCTGTTTTTTTCGGATTTTTTTTAATACCTTTTTCGGGAAAAAAAAATCGGGGAAAAAATCGGGGATTTTTTTTTTGTGTAAAACATCGGGCAAAAATCACTTTAAAATACACAGAACACCATTTCCGTAGCATATACACATGTAGGTAATCAATAATAACTTTTATCTCATACCAACTCGCAAGGGCGTCACCGATAGTTATTGAGGGGGTCGGATGAAATGACGACAAAACGTATATCCGTTTTGTCTGCGTGCATGCCTTTGCAACATTTTTAAAGTGGATTTCCATGTTAAAATATGCATTTGGTTTGATGTTAGGTACTTTAGGTGTTCAGGGGCCGATGTCGCTGTCATATCGTTCGCGTCGCCTTTTTCGAAGCTCAGCAGGGCCTGCAGGCCATCGGCCTGCCAGCTTGGGAAATTAACCCTCAGCACTCAGGGGCTGACAGGCTTCCCTGATGTTTTTACTTGAAATCAACTTTTTACTCATGCGGCGCATCTTGCTGGAATTGTTCACTCTGAGTTGCAAACAATTATACGCATTGCTGAGCAAAATTTTACTGAAATTGTTTCAGTCATTTGGGAGAAGAAAATGACGTTTTATATACATTGATGTTGGTGGAAAGACCGTACTATATTGTAGAAATCGTAGAAAATAGAGATTTGCAGCAAATTGCTAACAGAAAGCGACAAAGATCGAAAATGCTTTTTACTTTGGAAAGGCCAACTCGGATTTCGGGTTTCTGACCCCTAAAAACTGAAAAAATGGGGGAATCACTAAAAAAAAATTGTCAAAGATTTTGAAAAACCAAAAGATAAGTAGAGAACTAAATATTGGGACAATACCCAAAACCAAATTTAAAGCAATGACTTACAATAACTATTTGTGATTGAGTGATGCTCCCTAATGTACGAAGACTCATGAGTCATTTTAGTAATCATTTTTCTGGAACTTATTCTTTACCAGATTACCGACAATAAATACATATGTATTCTGAAGACAAAATTTCAAGGGCCTAACATTTCTTTACATTTATTAATTCTCATTTTGAGTTTTCTGACGGAGAAAACCTATTCTCGACGTGATCGATCTATCATTCACTTGACCTGGAAGTTCACCCAATAGACTGAACCTAAAATTGCCATACCGTTAGATTCCTCACATGACAGCCACCATGCTGGTTTCTACCGTCGTTTCCTCTATATTGCTTGGTTTGGAAGTAAACGGGAATCCGTCAGCCCCACCCCCCGTACGGCCGCCAGGTGGAAAACGGTAAGGCGAGGTAAAATTGTATTGAAGTGCCCTCGGGGCCAGGAATTCACCGTCAAGGAGAGCCTCTCTGCCATACACTTAATGAAATTTAATTTTTCCATTTTCCTTACTTTGTGTAAGCAATTGCGAAACTTGTGTGATGCCGCGAAGCGCCGCGTTTTTTTTACAGTTTTGTATTAGTGAATAGCTGGATTTTGCACTGCTTCAAGCTATTTTACGAAAACTGTTATCTTTCCTCGGGTACCAGACTTCACCATGTTAATACCATATACCAAATCAGTCCTAATTAACCATTGGGTTTCACTAGTCTTGTTGGGGAGGGGGCAAATATATGTTGGCCCACCCTTTTTCGCTTGGGGGGGGCATGGCCGGATTGGCCCCCCTTGGATCCGCCCCTGTGTGTTGTGCACGGTCTCCGTGAGACCGTTCGGTATGTGAACATCCCTGTGATTCGTGTCTCACACCGAACATGAGTGTGACCTGAATCATGCACGTGCCACTGCCGTTCCCCAGTCGGGGTCAATTGGGGCGACAGGCCAGTCAATACCTATTGGGCGCCTAGGCAACGGTATATCAAAACACTGGGCAGACGGATGGAGCGCTATACACGCTCTGACATCGATACACCCGCCGCGATACAGGCTCTGACATCGATACCTCCACCGTCCGGCGATCCCCCCTGCTTAATGAAGAGCAATGCCAGTGGTCAGCGTGTGTGCCAGAGGCGGTACTGGATGACCGCGCCACAAGACGCCGCCTATGAGGAGCTCTTAACAAACACATGTGCGCGACTGGACCAACGTAGCTGAGCCACTCGAGTTGACTCGTGACGTCGCGCTTCTGGTTTGAATCCCAGTGCAAAATTTGTGTTAATAATCATGGTAAGTTGAGATTGTGTTGTAATGTAAGAAGCTTATTACGAGCGAGCGTGAAGCGCTCGCTCGTTCTTCCGTGGTATATGGAAAAATATAATCAGGAGCGGCCCGGCCCGGCCCGTGGCGACGCTTTTCAGAAGCTTATATCTCCGCAACCCCAAGTCTGATTGACAAGCTGACATTTTTGCTGAGTATCCCCATCCATCCTACCCTGTTTGAGATCAGAGCCGACTCATGTGTGTGACTACCACTGCGCGTGGCGCGTGCCGCGTCCCACATAACACAGACACATGGCAACCACATGGTAATCATGAGGGCGCCCACCTTTCCCACATGGTAACCACATGGTTTTGGAAGAGGTTTCACACATGGTTACCATATGGACTAGCACCCCACCTTCTAACCTCCTCAAACCCACATCGGGCCCATATGGGTATGCCCACGTCATCCCCATGTTCACTTGCGCCCACCTCAACCCACATAGGACCCATGCCAATCCCATGTGCAAGCCCATGCCCATGCTGAGCCCACGTAGCCCATCTTATACCCATGTGGTAACCACATAGGTGTGTCATGTGGGGTAAGTGGTGTTGAAAAGTGTTTTCTCACAAATTCTCCGCAACGGCTGGGCCAATTGTTTGCAAATTTGTTGTGTGGTTAGGGACCCCTCACTCCTCAGCCTCCGCCTTTCCACAAGTCAGAGGTGGATGCCTCTGCACGTGCGCACGTGCACACCCCTATTCTATATCTCAGGAGCGGCTGAGCCGATTGTGTTCACAGTTCGAATTTGGTGTGTTCGAGATCTCTCAGCCGCCGCCTTTCCACTAGTCAAGGGTGGGATGGCTCTGTACGTGCGCACGTGCACACCTCTATTATATATCTCAGGAGCGGCTAAGCCGATTGTGATAAGAGTTTGTGTGTGGTTAGGGACCTCTCAGCCACCACTTTCCAACAAGTAGCGGATGGGTGCCTATACAAGTGCGCATGTGCGCGCCTTTTTGATATATCAAACTACTTTATCGATGGAGTTGAAATTCACCATACGTTTCCTTCACGCTCGCTCGTTCATCGCCAACTTCGGCGCCTTACTAGTCGCGTCGTGTTTCTAGAAGTATTTGCAAGGAGTGCATCTGAAATATACCATTACAATGCCAAAATAATGAACACCTTTTATTTGAAAGTGATACGGAACTTTCCCGTCGTAAATAAGATATATGGAAAAGTTTCACATATGACACTTCTCTCTAATTAAATCATGAATTTTTCCTCGGAACGCCTGACTATGCTGGAAAATTTTTTACTCCTTATGAGTTATAAGATGATTAAGCATGAAATAAGCATAAATAATTCCCAATAAGGGCTAAATTTAAGTATATGTGTGATAAATTTTAAGCCCAAATCGCATGGACTGAATCAAGAAGTGGGCAGCATCCGTTACTCCGCTACTCCGTTACTAAGATAACTACTTTTTAAGTTACGAAGATACGATCTCGTTACTTTTGAAAACAGGTAGCGGACTAGGCAGCTTCCGTTATTTTTAATCGAGTCCGTTACTCCGTTACTCCCTTAATTTTGTATTGGAATAATGGGCCGGTGTGAAAAGGACTGGCCCATTATTACCACTAGCGGGGAAAATAGAAGTAGCATACAAAAACGATCTCTTTCCGAATGTATTTCATCTTAGGTCATCTGAGGTCAATGAACTCGGTTGACCTGTGTAAGAACATGGCCCTGGTGGAATATATTATTATGAAAAATGGATGCCAACATTGGAATCAGTGTCCCAAAATGCCATATAAGCTGTCAGAGGCCAAAAAGGTCATCTCAGGTCATCAGAGGTCATGATCTCAATGTAAACCATAAATATCACCTGCTAATAATACCTGTTCGTATGTTCCTGAACAACAACAAACATTCGGAACAGACTGGTGCCTGGATTCCGAAGTGGAATCTGAGATCCCAGTGGATCCTTTGGCATAAAATGCATGCAGATCTTGGATTCCAATGATCCCTTTGAATAAAATGCATTACAATATTAGATCCTCCGGGATTCCTCGGCATAAAATGCTTCAGGATCTGGGATCTCCTAGTCGTATCTCTTATGAAACGAGCTTCAGATCTTGAAAGTTGAAGCACAAGATGCAGGGACTGACATCGATATTTGTGGTCTCTATTTTGCGTAAGTACTAGTAAAGCATGCATGGCATGAAACAGACGAAGCGAGTTATTTCATTTGTGTCCGGCAACTGATACTGATAGGCAAAAGCATTGTTGTTTGTTGCAATAGTAAAACAACACTTACCTGCACCTTTCTGTGGCATTTAGTTATTTTTATTTATGATTCTCACCTGTGAAGGAAGTAATAGTAAGTAATAGTATAGTAATAGTAAGTAAGTAATAGTAAAGTAATAGAAGTAAGGAAGTAATGTGAAGGAAGTAACCTGTGAAGGAATAATGAAGGTGAATTCGAAGTCAAAGCACGTGCTTATCATTCGGCTGGTATTTATTTTGTGTTTATTTATGGATGACTAGCTAGGATGCCGGCGTTGCCGCGGGCAATGAATTGCCTAATGTTAACAATATGACACACTTGATGTATTTTTTTAAGTGGTGCTAGTTTAAAAAACGGGCGCAAATTAAAATTGATCCAAAAAGTGTCGACGCGCCCTTAAACCTCAAATAACCAACAATGAAAACATGGGCGCAGAGCAATGAAACCGAGGCAATATAATGTTGCGCAATGAGTTTATATCGATTTGAGCATTACAAACAACCAAGGCCTACTGGATTATTAAAACCAACTGGAACATTAAAACCAATGCAATTCTACGTTTTTCGTACCTGTTCAATAATTGGTTGCATAAAACCAAGGCAATCTACGTTTGTGGTTCTGTCCGGCAGGGGACAGTAGACCGTACACGCCGCAGTCATACCATACAGCTGAAATTCGAGCACAAAACCACTTAAAGCATGATTTAACCAAGGTAGATATGTACTAACCGTAACAGTAGCGTTTTCGTATTTAAATTCGAAATTGCTTCAGAATGATTGTCACAAAGCGCAGCAATATACAGATCAGGTTCGTCGAGCACTAATTGCCATAACACCACTTGAAGCAGATTTAACTAAACGTATCCAGATTTAACTAAGTAGATATGGCACCTGGGAAGAGACGACCCGATTTTTGTATATTTTGTATGTTGTATTTTTTGTATATAGTGAACATAATTTATATATTTTTGATCCAAAACTTCACTTGCATTATGCTGATTCAGAAATGGTTATGGGTTTGGTCGCATAACCAACGGTTTTTTCGATTCCATAAGCGGTCAAAACGAAAATCCATTTGCCCTTTATAAATGTAGATGAGCAGTTTCCTGTTGATCGTGTCAAATATTTTACGTAAGCCTATACCGGCCCCCAGTCAGGGTATTGGACTTCCAGCTTTGGTGAGTCACCAAAGCTTGAAGTTTTATTTTTTTTCTCCTTCACTAATGCTTACCCTATGGAAGGTACAGTAATTTCGGGAAAATTTCAAACTCGATTAAACGATGAGCTAGAGGTGATACGAAAAAAGTAAGCAAACCATACGAAAGCCACATCTCTTGTCTATCGATCCCAGGGTCCACTTTGCCTTTGGCTTGCATAGAAACATGTTAAATATGGTCTTATGTGAAAGGGTATTTTCCCTAGAACGCGTACTCACGGGGAGTTGATTTCCGCCACCCTCTAACCGAGGTTTTTAATGAATATCAGAAAAACGACGGCATTAAGCCAGCGTCACTAAATTTTGCACAGCTGGTAAGCGACTTAATTACACATATACTGTACAACTCTTGGTGTCGTGTCTTTTCAGGTCAGGTCACCAGGTCAAGTAAAGTGACCCCAAATCCAAACATGTTTGCGGTCGTGCCACAGCCAAAATTATAGAGATAACAGTTTAAAACTCCCAGTAGATTATCCGGTGATAAGTACCTACAGTGTGTATATCTCGAATTTTTCATATCGGTGACGTAAGGTCAGGTAGGCTTCGTGACCTCCCCATTATAAGTCAATGGGCGAAAATTAAACACGCATAAATCCGTAGAATAGCCTAAATTTGACTAAGTATTACCGGAATCACCACTCCTGTGCAAATTGCAAGGCCTATATCACCTTTCTGTTCTTTGACCTTACAAGGTGAACTCAAGTGACCCCAAGGTCTACGTATGTTTTTTCTGCATACTATTTACCAAATCAAGATAGAGGATGTGGGTTTTTTAGCCATTGTATTGGGCTTGTCGAGAAGAATCAAACTCATATGAATTTTGACCTGACCTGACTCAGGCTTGGTCAATTTTCGGATATGACCTAACTTGTTCACCAAATATATTTGTAAATGCGTCTCGACGAGAAAAACACAATGGTCGAAGCTGTTTTACTGTATCATGGATATATCAAAAGTTATTTTGAAAAAGCCAATTCGCGATTTTTAGAACGTTTCAAATTCAGTGGCTTCTGCTGAATAGTGCACCATATGACGTCATTTAAAAAAGAAAAAAATGTTTAGGTGATCTTGATACCTAAATTACCACAATTATTATCAACAATTTTATTGGAATGTATTAAGCTTGGACATATTTAAACAAATTAATTCAAAATAATAATTATAGCATACTTAATGTGATATAACGTCATTTAAAGAAAAAATACAGTAAGTAATATACTGCATGTCTCAAAAGCGCCAGATATGCCGATGTAGATCTGCTGCCATATGACCGTACCCTGTTTGTCTAGTTATTTCCTGGCCTATACATGTGATATTTTACGTAAAAATCATCAGTGTATACTTATGCATAATCAATGCAGTGAAACGGAGTTATCCTGACAAACGCATTCAGCAGCAAGCAAGGGTGGCAAGAATGAAGACGGATTTTGGCCCATCTGTAAGACTACGTTCGTTAGACCGCTTCGCGGTCTCACTCACTCCGTCTGAAACATGTACTATGTATATAACTAGTACCTGCAAATAACCCTGTAAGTTGTACCTAAAGGCAACACAGATATTGTTATTAGTTTTCCAATATGATGAAAAGAGCATTGAGCAAGAAGTAAGACACCTATAAGCACGCTTGGATCACGTAGTTGGATCTGGGATACGATTTGATCCCTCGGCTTAAAGGGAATAGTTCACCTTTATGGGTTTCGAACAGAGATAGCAAATTTGTAGAGCAGATGGAAAAATGGGTTGTAGTGAAATAATTACCTTTTCTAAAGGGGGCTCACTAGTCCTGTGTCGAAGTTACTTACAGTTAGTTTGCGAAAGTTACTTGAAGTTTTACAGATGTTGGGGCGTCAGTCACGACCTTGGACCCGCACGGACTTCGCTTACATCGAAATTGCTTGTTGATTATTAAATGCAATAATAAAATATAATATTTACCACCATAAGAAGCTAGATCAATTATATTCATGGAGTCAATAAGTTTCTTTGGAAAAAGTGTCCGAATATAGTTATACAAAATGCAATTAAATAACACAAAATCAGTTTACCACTGTTTTCCCATTCGCCGGTGAAAACGCCGATGGATCAAAAATTCAACTGACAATGCTTCGCCACAAACGCACGATCGCCTATGGTCACGTGACCGAGCTGAGACGCGCTTACTTTTTATATATCGCCTTGGTTATTACTAAGCCGAAGTTTTCGGGGGGTTGAAACTTGTTTTCAACGACATGTTTTGTAATGCTGTGTCGAAATTACTTAGCGTAGCGAAAATGTCTTCAGCCAAAACTAATTTTTCGATCTGCTCTACAAAACTGCTATCTCAGTTCAAAACCCCATGTTAAAGGTGAACACCTCCCTTTAAAATATATCAGGACCTGGGATCTTTGTGGATCTCTCAGCTTTATTGTATACCTGAATCTGGTGTCCCATGAGGATCCCGGGACAGAGGACACAAATATCCGGGTCTCAGCTGGATCCCTAATCCAGACACATGTCTGATTTGGAGAGTGCACAAGTTACAAGCATGGATACTACGGGACGCCAGTTACGTCTGACATGATCTTTAGAAACAGACCATAGGTCACGAGTCATGAAGAATAGAGACTTCACATTTGTATCGTACATGATACATTGTTATAAGGTAGGATACTGAACTTTACATCGCGTTCAATCCATAAATGCGCGAATTATTCCCTAAAAACCGAGGGCAGTGGGTGGAATTCACCCACTGCACTGGAGAGATAAGCTAAAGTAGCGGAGTAACTAACTACAACAGCTTGCCAGGGCTGGTAAAAACGGTTTCGGTGGCGCCCGACCAAATCTGGCTAAAACAAAGTAACCGCGTGACCCCGTGACCCTCTGTGATGACCCTCTCTATGAGCCCATTCGGCATGCTGAGCCCTTCTCACTCACCCAGGGTCCCTTTCGGTCTAGCCAGGGATCCCTTACGACCTGTCAGAAAGCCCCTCTGACCTGTTCAGGGTTAACCCGCGCGGCGTAGGGGTCTCTCGCCGAACGCGCGGCGTAGGGGGGTAAATGTTACCCCCCTCTTATCTTCCGAACCAATAACCGCAGCGAGACGCGCAAGGCGGCGATCGAAAGCTCTCATTGAAGACGAATACGAATGCCCATACCGAAATTTTTTCAAGTTAGGTCAAATGTAAGGTCACGGTCAGGTCACATGGAAAGTTTCGAGTTAATTTGAGTTAATGGTTCATAACTTTCAAAATTAAAATCCTTTGATTAAGCTGTCAACGCACATAAAAGCTCTCGGTGTAATACATCTATTGCATTAAGTAAAAGTGAAATTGCATGCAAATGTCAAGGTAAGGTCACGGTCACAAAGGTCACTGTCCACGAAAGGTCAAATAAGCCTTGTGACACATGTTTTAGGGGTCATTTTGCACGTACGAATCGATAGAAACAGTTCAAATTTTTAACAACTTGAACCCCGTCAATAGGTCAATAAAGTATCGGGTCATACTAAGGTCAAGGAGAGCGGTGAGGAAACTGACGAAATACATGAATAAAACAATGGCATGTTTCTAGGTTGGTTTTGTCTCATAAACCAAAAATGACATTTATATATCTGTATCAGGTCAAAAATCCCTTAAAAAACGTTATTTTGAAAAATGATTGTCATTACCTACCTTACTGCTTGGAGAAACAAATCAGTCACTGAATAAACGAAGCTATTAGCTGAAATTCGGTCTGGTATTCATTAACACTTGGTTCTTATAATATATTATATTTCCGATTTTTAGATACCTTTGAAATTTTCAATTTTTGGGAAATATTTCTGAAACAAAATCATTTTTTTTTATTTTGGGGGGGTCAAAACCCAAAATTGGGAATCCCGAAAATTGCCATCCTTGTAGAGAATTAAATTTCCTTTCTTAACAGTTTTGCGTTTGCGATTTGCCTTTAAAGCTATGTTTTTCTACGATGCATCAACATTTAACGTTATTCACAAAGTGGGCATGACATGACGTCATCATAATAACGTCATTATCTCCAATGTTCTCAAATTTCTTTCGATGCAATTTTTTAGGGAGACCGTCAAATGATGCTGGATAAGGTACTCGAACTTTGACGTCTGTATCTGTTACCGTTTTCAAGTTAATTGCGGAAATACGTGAGGGGGGGTAATATTTACCCCCTACGCGCGCGGGTTTAAAAAGCTTTGTGCATAGCTTTTGTGTCAGAAATAAAAAATGTGCAGAAAGGCCTTTTCGGCCCCCGAAGCAAACTAACCTCGCGCCCACTGGGGGGGTGTTTGAACACCTCCTGTTTTTTCAAGATAACGAAAAAAACGGCGGCGCGAAACGCGCCAAATTTGGCATAACTAGTCATTGATCATTTCCCGCAAATTTTGCAAAAAAATTCAAGCTTCATATCGGGTTAGGTCAGGTCACCCAAGGTCAGGTCCAAGTGACCCACCACAACAAAAAAGTTTGCGGTCGTGCCATGACCACAAGTTTCTAACCGGATCGATATCAAACTTTTAGGAAATTACATCAAGTATCAGCATCTACAAATGTTGTATCTTGGATTTTTGATATCGGTGACCTAGGGTCGGGTCAATTTTGTGACCTCTCCATTATAAGTCAATCGAGAAATATTTAAATTTTATTTTTTCGACGATATCAGTCCATTTCCTTCTGGACACATGTTTATAATTAGGATATTAATGTATGATCCAAGTGCAGGTTTTGCTCAGGGACCCTTACGGGGGTCATCTGAAGGTCGATCCGAGGTCACCAAACACCTTTCGCCAATAACTCTATACATAATGCAAGATAAGAGAACGTGTAACTTTCACCAATGTGTTTGTCCTTCCGTTTTTCAAGACACATCTCCTGATATGCAACATGAACCTACTTGGGTCACCAACTTGACCTTGACCTGAAGGTCATTTTTTGAAGTTGACCTAAAATGGATCAAATTTGACATATTTCAAAGCGGCCTTTGACGAGGAAAACACGATGGCCGGTAGACAGTTTTGGCCGTTATCTTTTTGTTAGGGTAAGAAGTATTCGCGAAAATATGTTTGCCAAAACAATTAACATTTTTGGCTTTATGACCTGTAGAGCCTAAAACCATTGAACTGAGGTCAAAATTTTGAGGACTTACATGCGATGGAAAATTGCAATGGCTAGCGATAGTTTTTTAAACGTTTGTTTCTAGAGTAGCAATAGTTCCGAGATATTTGGGGTTTTCTGGAGCGGATGTCCTAAAATTTGGAAAATTTGACCTTCGATGACCTCTGGTGACCTGAGTTTGACGTGAGCGAAAACAAGTAACAGTAGTTTTCGAAATGATTTGTGATAACGGTTCGAACAATGATTTTTGTTTTGGTCTATGTACCGTAGGAGCCGAGTTAGAGGGGAGGTGTTCAAACACCCCCCCCCAGTCGGGCGAAGGAAATACAGAGGCCCAGTGGGGCGTGGGTTTAAGAGTATTTTCTGGCGTCCACTTTATGTATCATGATTACACTTTTCACAAGCTCAGCAATTTGCGTTAAATTTATCGCATAGTAGCAGAGTAACAAGTAACGGAAGTACTTTTATGACTAATGGAGTAGCGTGCTACAGAAACATTTTTTTTAGTAACGATGCCCAGCACTGACTAAATAATTTTAAGCATACATTGTCAAGTGCATATATAGCTCTTATTCGCTTAGCTAACTCTTGGTCGCCTTTGTGTAAGTGTACATTAACCTCTGTCTGCTACGTTTTTCTTTTCTTTTCTTTCTCTCTCTCTCTCTCTCTCTCTCTCTCTCTCTCTCTCTCTTCTCTCTCTCTCTCTCTCTCTCTCTCTCTCTCTCTCTCTCTCTCTCTCTCTCTTTCTCTTTTCTCTCTCTCTCATGTGCTCCTCAGAGGGAGGTGATCAGCATCCACGTTGGTCAGGCGGGTGTTCAGATGGGCAACGCCTGCTGGGAGCTGTATTGTCTGGAGCACGGCATCGAAACCAGTGGCGTGATACTCCCCAAGAACAGCGACATCAACGACGACAGCTTTAACACCTTCTTCTCGGAGACTGGCCTCGGAAAGCATGTGCCACGCGCTCTCTTTGTCGACCTGGAGCCGACCGTTGTAGGTAAGTCTACGTTAGGTGCATGTATGTTCGTCTGTCGTGCCTGTCAGCCTTACTGACTTTCAGCGGTGGATCCAGGATTCGATAAAGGAGAGGGACACGTAGCAAAGTGGTCCCCCAGACATTGGTAGGCCCACTCAGTTCTTAGTGGCTCCCATCAAGGCTTAACGGGCTCTTTTTACCTAGAAGACAAATGCAGGCCACTAATGAACCCTTTTAGTGCAAAATATGCCTTTCACATAAGGTTGTCCCGATAATCACGAAGTGTTAGGCAGACATCTTGGGCCCCTTCATCCCGTTCCTTATTCTATTTGATTCGTTTCCACCTGTTTTCATAATTTTTCTGTCATTATTTCGTTTTTCTCTAGGCCTCCGAAGTTTGGTGTTCATTTTGGTGTTATATTTTATGCTGCATCGTAGTCTCTATTTATTTATTCGCTGAAATTACGCATATTCTCCCAAATTACCATGCTCTCAGCTGGTATAACAGGTGCGTGAATGTCTGTAAGTGTTATATGTGTGATTAAGCCCAGTTCCGGCTTCTCTAAGGTACGAAAAAGTGTATTTTTTGCAAAATGCGATTTTTACCCACTTTAATCTCCTTTTTTCAGATCTTTTAGACAAATTCTTGCCTACAAACCCACACATATGATTGTAGTTTGTACATGTATTAGGAAGGACCCATGCACATCGATTATATTAAAAAGTTATAAGTCAAACGCTTTTCTGCAGACTGAAAGCATCAGCGTAATGGAGCATAGGTTCTGGTCAGAACAAGACATTTATCACGCGTCACGTAGCATGCCTATAATACGGGTCACACGTGGACAGTGCAATTACTTTGAAAGAGGTTTAAAGTCCTCCTCAGAATGTTTAAACATTTGTCTGTCCAGGTTACTGCCTGGGACAGTGACTGAAGCTGCTCTTCGTCAGCTGTCTTTTCGATTAGCTCCCCGAGGAGGCATATGTCTCGTTCGGCTCCATCATTTACGACTGCGAGATGGACAACCATTCGTCTCAGTCACTGGTAGTTGTCGGATGTTGGCCACTTCTGAGCTGGATCCCGAAGCCAAGTCACACATTCCTCACGCAAGAGATTGAAGAGGAGCCATGACCTCTCATTCACAAGGTCGGCCAGGTGCTGCACCGTGAGCAGGTCCACCGCCACTAGCTTTCCCGGGCACACCTCCTTTGGCCTGTTGGTGCAAGACAGGCGCAGTGACGACTCTTGACGTTCCTTCGCAGGCACATCATCGCTGAAGAGTAAAAACACAAATGCGGAAGGTTCCCCGTTCCAGATAGGTTGTGTGCTCTGCAGTGGACTTCATGGCAGCCTCAGCGATCCCCTTGCAGTCAGAGTTCAGCTCTGGAAAAGTGTCATCATTTCACGGAAGTAGCATAAGTCATCCCATGCGGCAGATGAATGGCCAGTTCACTCTCAGAAATACGGAGCCGTAGAAAAAAGCGCCAACGCTGAATGCTTTTCAGTCTGCAGAAAAGCGTTTGATTTAGCACCTTTAATGTATTTTATGTGCATTGGTCTTTCCTAATATATGTACAAACAACAATCATGTTTGTGTGTTTGTAGGCAAGTATTTGTCTAAAAGATCTGGAAAAAAAGAAAAAAGTGGGTAAAAATCGCATTTCGCAGAAAAAATGAACTTTTTCGTACCTTAGAGAAGCCGGAACTGGGCTCAATCACACATATAACACTTACAGACATTCACGCACCTGTTATACCAGCTGAGAGCATGGTAATTTGGGAGAATATGCGTANATGCATACATATTGCTAAAGGTTGGGATGCTATATCAACCCGGTCGCAAACTTGGAACAGTTCCTATTTTGCAATTTTTTGCAAAGGGCTTGCAAAGATCGCACTTCGCGATCATATGTACGAATGTGTGAATAAAGTAAGAACCATATATGGCTAGAAAAATGTTCACACTTCCCTTAAAACAAGTTCCCACGGTCGTAACAACGACAGCATAATCACCAGCGCGCTTCAACCTAAGGGGGTCGCTAATCGGAACATTTCCCCTACATGATATTTAGCGCCGCAAAGCGGCGCGAAATGTTTACGGGCTTACCTGATAAACCCCAGAAATGTAGGTGATGTAAAGGATAAAGTGGACCTTCTAGAGGATAGAAGCTACAGATGTTATTCATTCAATTTAGCGTTACGATAAACCGAAAACGATGACGATGGGTTTGTTTATGACGATGGTCACTGATGTGACGCTGCAAAGCGGCGTGAAAATTTGGGATTTAGTTCGTGGAAAATGAAATTGAAATATTGAAACCTGACCGTGAGTGGAGCCAAGCCTCAGGTAACCCCTTTTCCTGGTTGCACATCTCGGTATGATGCCAAATTTGGTTCCTGGGGCCAGCAATTACCGCCGGGGAGAGCCTCTACCAGTCACTTAATGCAATTCATTTGTGCATGTTCGAAATTTGTATAAACAATTGCGAAACTTGGTGTCATGCTGCGAAGTGGCGCGATTTTTTCCCGTTTTTGACTCTGGATAGCTGGATTTTGACTGTTGCAAAGGCAATTATTACCATACATTTTCAGATGCCGACCGTTTATCCGACCAATTTTTTTTTTGGGGGGGAGGCAGGACAAATCGTAGTTTCAGGAGCTTTGGGAGCATGGCCCCTTTTGGCTTCTGGATCTGCCTAGTCTATATAGATTTAATTGATATTTGGTATGAAGTAGATTTGTATTGATGCAGCAAAAGGTACTGAAAGTTTCACTTATATATATATTTTATGTCGTGTTCATTTTTCAAGTCATTTAGAAAGTCCGGGAGGGGCAGATTCCCCTCTCCCAGCAGGACGCGGGCTAACTATCACTTTGTACAGCCACTGCAGGAACGCGCGAGGGGCATACTTGTATAAAATCACCCCGTGTTCATGTGGAAGGGGAAGTTTCCCCCTAGATAAACCAGTGGCCATGGATGGCCATTGGTTATGAGGTGCGGCAAGATTATGGAAAATATGCAGTGTCGCGCAAAAATAGCTCATTATTGTAACACACCTTGTTTACAATGCTTTGATTTAGGGGCGCTCTCCGTGATTTTGAAGACACCCTTAATGAGTTTGGGGGCGCCCTGTTTAGATTCGGGGTGCAACTCATCATGTTTTGGGCGCACTTCCGAGTTTCGGGGCGCCCATTCGAAGTATGGGGTGCTTTTCGGGCATCGGGGCTCCCTCCCCGGAATTGGGGGTGCCCTTCATGGGTTTGGGGGCGCCCTCTATGTTTTGGGGGCACAATCCTTATATTTGGGCGCCCTTTACAAATTTGGTGTGCATGCCTAATAGCGTTCGATAATAGGCTTCTGATTTTTTCCTTTCTTTCTAAATAATAGGCTAATAGGGCTTCTGAGTCTTTGGCGCTCTTCCGAAGTTCTGACGTTCGGGGATGCTTTTGGGCATCGGGGTGCACTTCGGAATTGGGGGCATCTTTCATTATTTTTGGGCGACCTCCATGTGTTTGGGGCCCTACATGGGTTTTGGGGTGCCCATCAATGGATTTGGGGGCATCCTTCATGGGTTTAAAAGAGTCCTCCATCATGGGTTTGGAGGGGATGCCGCTCGAGTACGTTAGTGTGGAGACGCAGTCGGTTTCATAACTGCAGGGATTTCCTTAGGAACAATACAGCTCTGATATATGAAACGACATGTACTAAAACACACTTATTTTCGTAGCCTCCAAACAATACATTTGATGTATATAATTCATGAGGTACCAGTGGTGCCAACATGCTTAGACAACGATAAATGTAGACACTGTCGTTCCAGTGACGAACAATGGCCGATGATCATCCCCACTGTGGCCTACTCCGTCTCCGATGTGCTATCTTCCTCTTCGTCTGAAACCTCTTCCGTCTCGCCTTCCTGCAGCCCTCCAGCACCATCGCCGCCGCCGCCGTCCTGTTTGGCGCCCTTTTTCATCTCGCGTAGGCACCACAGGTATAAGACGCAGCCGCCGACGCAGCCGGCTAGTATGACAATAATGACGATGATGATGGGCCTGGTGCTGGCCGAGTCGGTGGTCGGCGGCGACGCCTTCGCTTGCTGGAATGGCTTGCCCGTGGAGCCCGTCTCCGCCGTAAAGCCGACGACGGTTGCTGGCGGCGGGCGAGCGGTGGTGGCTGGCAGCGGGCTGTTGTCGCCGCTGCCGCCGCTGCCGCCGCTGCCCGTTTTGTTTGCTAGCTGGGTCCCGTTGTTGGCGTCTACAGAGGAGTTTGTCTCACGAACGACTCGTTCGATGCTGAAACTGAGGTTCCAGCAGAGTTACCGCATCTGCTCAAACGGTCGTTATGGCTTGATGACAAGTAAGTAAGTATGCTAAGCGACAAACGATATTGTATGGTACGAAAATTAATTGACAAACTTTGTGAAGCCTAACCATTGTCACGTTTGACTTTGAGCTTGTAATGGCGATATAAATAATGATGAAATGCTCATAGTGAAATTATGAAATTATAAATTTAAGTTCATATACCAATTTACTGCTAGACGTTCTACGAACGAATCCATATTTGTTTAGGCTATGGGCCGGTGCTCCGAGGGCGGCATATTTCCTCGATGAAGGGGCGGCATGGTTCAGAGGGGCGCCAATATGTAAATTAAACGGGTCAGATATGCCTCTTCCTTTACCTGCGCCCCGAGGGGGAGGAGCAAAATCTAACCCTCCCGAAATTTTTTAATAATTTGAAAACTATAATAAACATCAATTTATAACATTCCATAACATGTGCTCATCCATTCTACATCTGATCACAACATTGTATAACAATTGGGGAAACATTTTGGGAAATAATGACGTTTTAGTGACGTCATGCCATGCCATTTTTGGTAGACAATTTTTAACGTTTGATAAAAATAGAACATTTAACTGTTAAACAAATTGCAAATAAAAAATCGTAAGAAAATCAAATTCAATTCTTCTAAGAATGGCTATCTCGGATTTCGAAATTAAGTTTTTGACCCATACAAATTAAAAACTGATTTCTTAGAAAAAATGCCCGACTAATCCAAATCTTTACAGACATTCAAAAAACGGCTATATATTGGATAACTGAGTATGGATGATACCCAAACCGAATTGCAAAGTAATATATATATATATATTTGACTGACTTATGGCTCCCTAAGCATGATTAACTCATTACGTATTTTTCCATTTGTATTTTAAGTCGTTTAATGACAAGACGCAGACAAATAAATGATGCTGCTGTATTCATTAGACAAAACTGTGGCCTTTCTCATACACGTTTGGTAGTAGGAGATTATGTTATAGTTGTAAGGTTGTGAAGTATACTTGTAAGCTTGTGTTTCATAAAGCAAAAACTACACCTTACTACACTCGGGAGTTTACAACTGTACAATCTATCAATTGTACTACGAAAGCTACGGCTGCTTTTTAAAAATTTTTCTTTACGAGGACTACTACAAATACAACACTACTCTTTTGAAACACACTGACAGTAGTAGGTTGTGACTTGAAACTACAATTTTATCTACTGTAGTAGGATGTTGAAAATTATTTATGAGAAAGAGATGGTCATGGAAAATGTAAATTGTATTATATTAATCATTTTCAAAGATTTTACCTAATGCAACATGACCTTGACCTGGACTTCACTTAAAGGGAAAAGGTCATCTTAAAAGTTGTCTTGAAGTTTGGCTATATTTTTTCGTGTTTTAAGCAAAACAAGATAATATGGCATTTGTTTTGACGATAGATGGATAACCGTCGAAAAATGGTCATGTTTCGCTTTTATCTTTCATGACCTAAAACAAACCTCATTGCAATGCATAACGTCATGCTATGTCCCAGAATGCAAATACTAGTACA
Organism: Semibalanus balanoides; assembly: GCA_014673585.1. Classification (NCBI taxonomy): domain Eukaryota; kingdom Metazoa; phylum Arthropoda; class Thecostraca; order Balanomorpha; family Balanidae; genus Semibalanus; species Semibalanus balanoides. The sequence continues at coordinate 218,412 of VOPJ01012581.1, read as the reverse complement.
AACATTAAATTCACTGTCTCTGTCGGCAATCACTATACCCGACCGATTCGGTGGTAATAGCAATCGATACTATTCACTAAGAGTTACTAAGAGTAAGTTAAGAGTAAGAGTAAGTAAGTTACTAAGAGCAAGAGTTACGGCTTGTTTGCGGCAGAATCTGCGTATGACGAAATCCTGATGACAGCGGATATGACATCATACCTCCGGCGAAGTTTCGTGCCCCGATCGGGGCACGAAACAGCGCCTTTAAAATGGGCCCTCTTGTCCTGTGTCGAAATTGCTTAACGTAGCGAGGTAATTAATTCACCACAACCTATTTTTCAATCAGCTCTACAAATCTGCTATCTCACTTTAAAACCCCATGTTAAATTTGAGCAATTCCCTTTAAGGGCACTTATTTTGGTCATTGTGTAAGAATAGCCCTTTAATTGAATTATACGTGTAAAGTAACCCAAAATACATGTGTATCATAAGTTCGTAAACCTCTTGCCAAAATATATATTTTGTGACAACCTTCGCTAGTTAAATATAAATTTTGCTTATGTGGACGATGCATTATGTCTCTGAGAGCACTTTGTGCCATAACAATCGCAATATAAGGCATTAAATGAAAATTATAGCCCATCAACCCAAATACATCTATTTTGACCTTTCACCTGAGCGTAACTGAATGTTGCACCTTATTTTGGAGCCATTTCAGTATTCGCTGCTTGAGCATCAAGAGACTGATCAATGGTGCAACTCCAAGCAACCCAGCTGAACCCATTGAACCACCAAGCCCCTAGACCCAGACAGACCATTCAAATTCATAATATTGATACCCATGCCCATTGGGGCCCATTCAGATAAGACAAATAATTATTTTCACAAAATTCGCAACCATTACCCTAGCATGTTTACTTTCATAATATTAACGAAAAAATACCTGGTTTAACATCTGGTTGTCAAGTAAAAAATAACCCTTGGCGACATTATTCCAAAATTGCCATACCCATGCCCGCCCAGTACCCATGAAAAGTAAAAAAATGCNACGACACTGGGTAAGAATGTGCTTCGGACGGTCTGAGCCCTGTCACCAAATCAATCTATTCCTTTTGGTGGAGTACATATCCATTTGTTGAATACCATTCCATATTCTGCTTCACCATGTGTCGTACTAGAATGCTGATGTCATCTAAAGTATGACATCCAGGATGCGTCAGTTTTTATTATATTTCGTTTCGACCGGCCGATCTACTTTTTGCCAGCTGATTGCCGCGATTGATGCTACTCTAAGTGTGTCACTTTTAGTGGCATACTTTTGGCTGCGGGAAACGGGGTGTAGTGTTGCCTCACGATTATAATCTGTGTTGGATGTCACTGGGCTCGTATATGCTCCAAGGCTAGCCCATTCAGTCCATGACGCTATCGGATAACCATGATTTATACCTACTATCTGCCACACTATAAAACGCTTTCAAGATATTATCTAACCACACTTGGCGTTTTTTTTTCCAGATGACTTGCTGCCAGGAAAATGTATGGGATTTCATCCGCATAACATCCCAAAAATCGGCGAGCACGGTCTGCACGCGATTGGATCTCGCAACCGCTGATCATAAGCCCAGTTCACACCGTACACGCAATATGTCAAAATGTATACGTCAACGTCAATCTGGCGTACGCGGATACGGTACGCAACGAGGTAAAAATTGGCAGCTTGACGTACCCGTGCACTTGCTCTTCTTTTCGTGTAGGTATCTTCATCTAAGAGATACTAATGAGCGTATGAATGTTTACTGATTACGATGGGACGAACTCAATTCAAAATGTAATGACAAGATGGAATTGCATCTCCACTTTTTAAATGCGGGGCCTGGGGCCAAACATTTTTCAAGGTCAGTGTTGTTGTCAGTTGTCAAGTGGTTCGACCAATTTCCATGCAACACATGTTTTTAGCTTGAAATGTACTTGTCTTCATTATATAACAAGACAAGAACCAAAATAATAAATCATATGCATATTAAGGGTATGTAAAATGAATGGAATTTATTATTACAAACTTGTGCTGTTATTGATTGTTTACAACGTTGTGAGCGTTACACGTGGGAATTATTTGTTAAGCTTTGATAAATGTAATATACTGCACATAGGCGTATCCAGGTAAACAGTGTGGAAGGCACAATGTGCCTGACTTGTCACGCTTTATAAACTGATTAATTTGACAGTTCAGCTCATCGAAGAAGGGTATGCCTTCCATTTTGTATACCTGAGTGCGCCTCTGCCCCCCGAAATATGTGCAATATGTATGATGATGCATATTGCATACAGTATGTATGATGCATATTGCAGTGAACAGTTTCGGATGCATTTATTGCACCGCAAACTACGAAGTAAGAATGCGCCACACAACCACATTAGTAACACCCTCCCCAAAACATAACCCTGGAACTGCCTCCGCGAAGCCGATTTGTTACAAGTCTGGCACAACACGTGTAAATCAAACTGAGGGAAGAATGCACAATTTCTCGACTCTAGGCCCAATGGTTGGGGAGCGGCAAGCCAAAAAACACCGGAGGCAGAATCTGGCCCGCCTGGAATAGGGTTAACCCTATTCCTTGCGGGGGGAAGATTGAGCCACCACCCCGTCTTTTTTCGCATACTGCCCCTTAACTGTTAGTTCTAACTTCTAACGTGTTTTTTTTCTTCCAAAGTTGAGTTCCACGTGTCGTGTCAACAAAATTAATAAAATCGGACCGCAGAGGTGGTGCGATCAGGCTCTTGTTTTTTGGAGGGTGTTGTGAATACGGTCCGTCAGAAACGTTTGTATTGCAATATGCATCATACTTACTGGAATTGTTATATTTTGAGGCATAGGCGCACTCAGGCACGCAAAATGGAAGGCGATTCCTTCGGGTATCGCCTTATATATCATCCCTTCCTCATCCACCCGTGACCGCCCCTGATTGTGTTATCTTGTGAAGAAACATGTGACGTAACATGTGATCTAGTGACGAAACATGTGAACTGTGTGAAGGCTGAAACATGCCAACGAGCATAACATACAAAAAAGAAATAGTTGTAGTTTGTGGACAAAAACAAATCAAGTTAAATCATTGATAATTTTATTTGTGAACGAGCAACACAGTGTCCGGTGGATTCACGCCATCTGTTGACCGCGCCTGCACTTTTACTTTTCTGTATGCACAGTTGATGGTCAAATGTGGTAAGTGGTGGAAAGTAAGGTAAGCGATCTGTTTTGATAATTGCCTATGTCTTTTTCTGATTGACGAAAAATACACGTAGCGTTTTGTTGAAATATCAACATGTTGTTTCCTAATGAAGAACCGTTTCTACGAAAAGTGATTCATTTCACCCAATGCCAATCTGCTTTGGAGGTTATTGAAAGTTCTGTTCAATGACGTAATGACTCAATGACTCAAGCGTCCAATATTACACGCGAGTCGGGAACCAGCGAACGCTGTTGTACGTGTTTACATATCTGATTCAAGGAGCGACTTTTGCCGTTCGATGCCTACGTGTGACGTCACAACTCGTTTTGATGATGCCAGATGTGTGGACGTCACATTTGTTTTTTTAAATTACCACAATTGCGACCTTTTTGCGCAAAAATATGCAGAACCGTAATCAGGGCTCCATCCATTCTACATACTTTTTTTCCCATCGTGGTGTATTCCCTAGGGCTTCTCTAAGGTTTTTATGAATTAAATTTGAATCTTGATACATTCATTCGGGTCAAGCGCTTAGCTCAAGAGTTTCTCGGTCTGACATTCCATCAGATGATGCAGCTCCAGCTCAAGCTGCATAATTTAGTTGGCGAATGTTTTAACGCGTCCTCGAAGCTGGAGCCCGGCTCGTGGCCTCATCTGACCTGTGTGGGGCCGCTGCCATTGACTGCAGGTCATTCCAGTCACGTGTACTCGAGTCCACCAGGGTGGGCCAATTTCCCGCCTCGACTGAACCTCGTTGAGGGTGTTTGATTGACTTTGACATCACCGTTATCTGTGTCTGCCCAACTGGTTCGTTCTGGGTCGATCTCGGGCTGCGGTGCCTCGCTGGCACACCGGGCTGCCGCCTTCACAGACCTGTTCAGGCAGATGAACGGATAGGCGACTCCAGGGCCCAATCTTACCAAGATTCCAGTCTTACCAAATGCCGTGAATGGGTAAATACGGCATATCGATGCGTCAGCCTGCAACAATTCCGGGACTCGTGATCGAACCGGGGATAATCCTATCATCAGCCTAGCGCTCGACCGACTTGGCTATTTTTACCGCGAGAGGGCCCGAACCAAACGCCGTGTTTACATAAGTGCAGCATTCTGAGCACTGCATTCACGGCACGCCGTACTTACGCCATAGCGGCACTTGGTAAGATTTGGTCCAGGAGTCGGCACTGCTGGACACGCTGTGGGTGTTGGGTACAGTGTTTGTCGTGGATCGGGTGCACGCATGGGTACCCACTTAATTCTTCCGATCGTCTAGGTATGCACTTTTTTTTACTCTTCATGAGTACAGGGCGTTTATGTGGGTATGATGCCATATAGCCTTGGACTGATGTCTGAGAGCGCTGGTGGTGTGCGACGGAGGGCGCGTGAGGGAAATATGACACCCAGTGCAGCTGGCGCCTGGATCTTTGACAGGTTGAGGTTATAGGAGGTGCGACAGAGGTGTACCTTCAGCAATCTGGATGCTACGGAGGAAGCTTAAACCTGCATGCATCTGATGAACTGCACTTCACTGCATGTGAACTCCAGCTGCTGATCAACCCTGCATGCAAACCCTGGTCGGAAGTACCTACCGTCTGCTTATCCTGCNAAAATCCTGTCAGATAAACCTGAGTTGCTTGACACCAGCCTGTACATCTGCAACTTTCCTTATCCTGTGTCCCTGCTATACCTCTGTGCTTTATTGTTGCATGGTATGCTTGTAAGCTGTTCCTGTGTTAATCTAAGTTCTTATGGCTAGGAATTGTGTTTGTTGCTACTTTTTCTAGATCTTTATTTGCATTGTGTGCATGTGTGCTGCTGCTAGGAAGTAGTCTGCATCATGAAGTCTGCTTTATTATTTTTCATTTTAATATTATTATTTGTATTGGTGCAATTTGGTTGCAATTTTGGTTTGCTAGGTACATTTCTATGGGCGCCACATAACCCAAGTAGTAACAGCTCCCCAAAGCCCAAATCATCATCATAGGTACATTTCTGTTCACATCACCATTTGCTTCCCTGGGTCCCATAATGGCCTGGCAAAGGTAGACCTAGGAGCCAAGTCAGGCTCAACAGTCAGTCTGACTCTGCATCTGCTAAGGCAGACACATCTGATGGTTAGCAGCTCTGCGGGATTTGCAATGTGGATGTTGTTGAGGGCCCCATTGGCTGTGATGACTGTGAAACCTGGGTGCATAGCACAGAGGATGTGTTCGGGTCCTGCCACAGGGCATGCTTGATGCCCTCCTGAAATATGATGGGCGTGTCATCAAATTTAGTTTGCATTAAATGTCGACTGGATAAGCCACAAGGCAGGGCAAGTGCTCACTCTGGTACTGATAAGGAGATGAAAGAGACCTTGCGTCAACTTTTCCAGCAGTCAGTTTCGTGGCATATGTGTGCTGTCCTGACTGATCTTTCATCTCAGGTGAAGGCAGTTACCCAAGGAACCAGCAATATCTCCCAGCCTGGTGTCTCCATCCAACAGCCCTCAGCACCTGGGTCCTTCCCCACCTCTGCTTCCCGATCACACACTGATTCGAAGAGGAGCTCAGGGAAATGAGGGAGAGGTCTAAGAGACGTCAGTCAATTATCATCAAGGGACTAAGGGATTAAGGGCCTCTGGTCCTTGTGATGCTGCCTCAAAATTTGATTTAACTTGCTGAATCTCAGTTTGGTGTGGAAGGTGGATCTTACTGACATCACGCAGATCACTTGGTCATCCCATGCTGTTCCGAGCCTAAGATTAATCTCTGAGGAGCAGAGGAAGTCAGTTTTGGACAATGCTAAGAAGCTCAGGGACTCTATGTACAGCTCAGTGTACATCTCCAAGTCCAGGGACTTGACACGTGTCCAGCGCACTGAACTGTATGAAAAGAGGGTGGCTAAGGGGAACCAGTTGTCCTCATCTGGTCCCAACTCTGCCCACTCAGGTGGCACAGGGATTGAGGATGGCCAGCGTGAACCATCTGCACCCCCATTGTCTCAGGGAAACTAGCTGCCTTTTCTCCAGTGACCACCTCCACTTTGTAAAACTCGCTCAGGTTAATCTGAATGGATTGAGTTCTAAACTCCATTCCCTCCAGGCCTTCATTCTGTTAAATAATTTGAAAGAAGTTATTTGTGTTTCAGAATCTCACCTGCTGGCCCATACACCAAATTCCTTTGTTGATATTCCCATGTTCCGACTCCTAAAGAGTGATTCTGAGGGTTCCGTTTATAAACATGATGTGTGTGTGTGTGTGTGTGTGTGTGCATATGCACATGATAGCCTCCTAATTGATGAAGTTGTTGCTCACAAACCAAATATGCTCTCCTTCCATTTAGTGGCATACAATGTCTATGTTCTGGTCATTTATAGACCTCCATCCTTCTCCACACTGCTCAAAAAGGCGCTTGCGGATTTCATTGCTGACCTTTGTCAATGTAAAAATCCTCCTCCTGGGCGACTTTAATCTTCCCAACATCAGTTGGTGTAATGGTGGTCCTTCCTTGGCGTGCCCTCCTCGATTTTTTTTTAAAATGTGTTTGACCTTCTTGGTCTTGCGCAGTGGATAAGTGAGCCCACTTACCCCAGATTTGGCGATACACTTGACCTAATTTTGACTTCAGACTTAGACCATGTTGGCCAGGTTCAGATGTGTCCTCCCTTACCTGGCTGTGACCACTGTCCTACCATGATTGATTATGTGTTTTCGGCTCCATCTGACAGCCAGCCTAGCAGTACTCCTAAACACAGAGCATGGCACAAATGAAACTATAATGCCATCCGGCACAAGCTTGATGGGAAGAGCTGGCACTCAGTTGAAACATTACATGCATCTGATTCATTTGATTTTTTTAATCAAATTAATTTCAGGTCTTTTTTCTCGGGTCGTTTGATGGAATTTTATTTTTTGCTGATTATACAAATCAGCTGATTAAGAAATTCGTTCCTATTAAATCCTCTCCTAGGGTCAAACCGCCATGGCCCTCTAGAGCCCCCACTAGCCTCATTTATAAAAAGCAGAGAGCTTGGTGTCATTACAAAGCTGTAAGACAACACTTGGGAAGGAAGGCTGAAGGCACCCGTTTGGCGTATTCATCATTTACTGAAACCAATCATCGCTGTAGGACTATTGTGATTAGGTTCCAGGCTAACTATGAAGAGAGCCTCATCCAAAGATTTAAGGATAATCCTAAGATCCTTCATGCCTACATACGCAAAAAGAAGGTGGGCCGTCCATCTGTGGGGATGACATTTATTTTTCCAGACATACACACCAGGTCATCACGTCTGCAGCTACCCAATGAATGTATTCACCCTCAGCCTCAGTGACTCTCTCCACACGAGACCTGGAAGCACTGCAGACACGCTGGATGTAGTGCTTTGTCGCATGTTGTGCCAGCCTCCGTATGTCAGACTTCGGCGACCTCAGTTTTTGGTGAAGATAGACATGTGCACCCTCGGCCTTCAAACGCGCCCAGGTAGAGAAGTTTCACCGGGATGAGTTCGGGTGATGACGGGGCCCGTAAACTCTGTGTCTGACGTTCGTCATCTCGACTTCAGGACTCTCGAGTTTCTCGGCCGTGTGTGCCAGGGCACCGTCTTGCTGGAACCGTACTTGGCCGTCAGGGTGCGCACGACGTATCCAGGGCAAGACGTCTGCTCAGCAACTCCCTGTTGATTTCTCGTTGCACCTGTGAGATCGCTGGGAATTCGCGCACGTTCTTCTCGGTTCGCTCTGTGAACCCGTTTCCACCTTCTGGTGATCTCGGTCCTTTTTTGTTTTTCTCTCTTCCCTTCCTGGCCTTTGGCTTCTCAAAATTTCCTCTCTGATTCAGCATGTCTCGGGCCATTTTTATACGCCTTTCTTGACACCGTTCGAGCGCGTTGGAGAAACGGCACGGTGCCGTTCTCGCGCCAAGAGATCATTTTTCAAAGTGCCTGCCTGACATTGAACTGACATTGACATTGCCTGACAGCCTGACATTTTCCAAACTGACTTTCATTTCTACAAGTTGATGTAGAAACCTGTTGTTTTAATGAAAATTTTTCATTTCTACAAGTTCATGCAATCTATATAATTAATGCAGATATCGCGTCATATTAAAAAAAACTAAAACACTGTTTCCTGATTTGTCTAATAAATGAGTGTATCCTCATTCTGACATGATTTGGTGTTGCAGAATGATTGCCTTTTCTGAAGAACGAAACATTGGTGAAGTACAAGTAGCTTAAAATGGAAACCAAGGAAATACTTAATTTTGATCCAGTATATTTTCCAGGTTTAAGTTGATCTGGCAAGTTTACTGACTGTTTAACAGGACACGGAAATGAGCCACTACCATCTGATGTCGCTCGCGTGGTGCTTGGTAAGTATTTTATAGTGTGTGGGTAAATGTTCTCTATGGTATGTTAAATGAATCCACAGTCCAGTCCCATTCTTTCCTGGTGTCATGTGATGCTATATGGTTTTCTTTTCGCAATTATTCTCATCAAATTTATTAATTGTATCCCCAAAACCATGGGACTTGGTCATATGATCTTAAGTCCCAAGTTGTTAATTTAAAATTGGGAGCTGTTCTTTGTCATATTTTCCTTTTTTGTTCATGATATTTGTGATAAAATTAGATGTATAATTCGTGACCTGACCTAACACCTCATCACATTGATCTGAACTGACCTCAGTCTCCCTTACCGCAGTCTTGTAATTTTTTACATTTTATGGACTTTTTTTTGGGCCAAAATAATTTTGCTCTCTTCATTTTACCATACAAATTTACTATCTTTTCACCTGATCTTACCAACATTATAGTTCGAATAATATTATCAATTTTTCTCACAGGGATTCAATACCATCTATTTCAAATAAGTAATTTTTATTTTCCAAGTACAATGATAACACAAATTATAGCAATAAAGTCTTACTTCCAACTGTGGATTAACTCCCCAGGACCAGGTCATGCAACGAAAAATCTGCCACTGCTTGACCACGACCACTCCCCTGTCCACTCCAGGTTACCTGTCGGACACATGTCCAGACGTCGCCGAACAATTTCTGGCCGCGTCTCCGGACCTGGGGGAGGTGCGGAGGATGAAACCGCACGCCCGGCGACCGTACAGACCTTCACTGGTCGACCTTCTCACGGAGCACGCCACTGCCTGCAGCCTCGGTAAGGGAGTTCCTCCACTGCCTCCAGCCTCGGTAAGAGAGTTCCTCCATCACCTGCAGCCTCGGCAAGGGAGTTCCTCCACTGCCTCCAGCCTCGGTAAGGGAGTTCCTCCATCACCTCCAGCCTCGGTAAGGGAGTTCCTAGTTCCTACATCACCTGCAGCCTCGGTAAGGGAGTTCCTCCATCACCTCCAGCCTCGGTAAGGGAGAGCTACCTACTGAGTTAAATACTGATTGTACTTGAATCCGCAAGGAGCTTCGCCCTTTCCAGCACCCTAGTCTGCCTGCCTATGAACTGCATTGAACAAAGAAGCATCTGCCAAACTAAGCAGTTTTTATAAGCGTTATTCAGTCGGCAAAGAGCAAGGGCTTCTGTGTTGGGGGGGGCACTGTTTCTCCAGTGATCAGGCTGGACGGTTAGTTCCCCCAATTTTGTAGACATCTATCTTACTTAACTCAATCCCCCACTCGATACTTTTTTGCTGTTTGGTACTCCCCGTCGCTCAACAGCTTTTTCTTTTATTTCTCCCCGCTCCCCCGCTGGGCGAATTTTCACTCTAACGCTCTGACGTCCCCCTGCTCAACCATTTTTTGCTCTGACTGAGCGGAAATAAATTTTCGACCCCAAAAACAACTCGAAACCTTGATCCATCACTGGGCTCTCTAACTATCTCTATCAATTCGTCCCCCCAGTCGAAAATTCGCGTCGGCGCCCCTGGTAAAGACTCGCCCCATTTTGTTCAGTTGCTGCATTTGATGACAGCATCCCAGTTTATTGCGTTTTATTCACGTTGCGTTCTTGTCTCCAGTACTCTTTAACAAAAATCACCTGGTCCTTACTTATCAAGCGACTCTGTAATGCCCTTGTTTCTTGTTGCTGTTGTTGTAAGTGGGATCGCTGTTAACCGTCTTTGTGCGTGTGTTTGTCTGTGCTCGGGCAGTGGAGGACGTGGATTGTGCGGTGAAGTGGCTGGGTGCCCCCAACTTCAACGGCGACTTCATCTACAAGCTGCGACGCCTGCTTGCCGTCATTGTGGGAGCACAGGTCAGCTACACATGCTGGGGGCCTGACGTGTTTTTGACTGCAGCTCCGACTGGCTGGTGTGTGACTGGTTGCGTGAGACCATTTTAGCCACTGGGGAAGTCACCAGCTTTCCATGGGCAGTCACTGTGTTCTTTCTTTTAAATTAAATGCCCTAATACTGATGCATTCACCTTGGTGATGTATTTAATTTAATCAGAGGGACACTTAACTGACTGATAAGACTACTGTCAGACCATAGTCTGACTGAACGACACATCTAGATAGCAAGGAACGAACATGCATACATTTATTGACTGTCATCCTGTCTATGTTTTACCGTTAACTGACGATGATGCTTGTTGCAGAACGGTGCCGCGGGGCAGCCGAGCGGTTCAGCTGACGCTGCCAGCAGACAGCCAGAGAAGACCGGCGGCGGACGCAGGGTGTCGCCGGGACGCGAGGCGGCCACCGCCGGCCAGTGGGCTGTCGACCCCGAGTCGATGGACGATAGCGACTGGGACGAAGCAGCGCCGGCGGTGGGTGGCGACTGTGCCGACACTCCGGCCAGGGAGGCGGCCGTGGGAGACTCCCCAGACCGGCGGGAGTCTGCGTGTGACTCCCCGGCTCTGGAGATTGACACTGACTCCCCGGCTGATCACGATGTGGAGGACAGCGAGGCTCGGCCAGACGCCGACACCGCGCTCCAGACTCGGCTGACCGCTTTGGACGCGGGTCGGACGCAGGAGGATCCTGCGATGGAGACATCGGCGGGGGAGACTGGAGAGCACGTCCCGGGTGGTGACAACAGCAGCGGCTGCAGTGGGGACGGAGCGCTCGGCGGCGGCGGCGGAGGCGGAGGCGGATGTGTCGGCGGAGATGACCGGCGGGCGACACCCAAGGGAGGCAGTAACAGGCGGAAGAGCCGGCCGCCTCGCCGTTCGGACCCGGAGAAGTTGGCGGCTGCACTGGCCGGACGCAGGTGAGGCGGTGCGCTGTTGCCTGGGCGTGGCGTACTGAACTGAGTGGTGGAGTTACACGATATCTGTTTCGCCATTTATTAATTACTGATTTCTCAACAGGTATCTAATCACTGAACACTGGTGAACAAATCAGTGAACAAGGGATGATAAGCTGACACACGGCCGATGAAGTGTTGTGTTTGCCACTCTAATGCATTAGTTCAGTCTCACGCCTTGATCAGCGTTTCTGTGTACTCATGTTCGCCGTCACGTTCTATGAAATGTTGCCTTGGGAAGGAGCTGAACACAGCTTCTGACACTCCCTCCGTGTTTTTTGTTCTTCAGGACTGGCAGCCAGCCAGGTTGGATTTTCGGCCAGGTGCGACACTGTCCTCCGGTATGTATGATTAATTTTCCCATTGGTTCTATTTCTATCTTACTTTCGCATGGAAACGTAGCTCAATACTCAATGGAGCTGATTATACTGTGTTGAAAGTCCATCCAAATGTTGAAAGTCCATTCTTAAGCATAACACAACAGGTTGCCTATCGATTTCCATTGTACGGTATTATGGGTTATACCGTTGCTGGAGTGGTAGTGACTGTATCCGTGATCAATTTTCATTGATGCCGTTAAATGGGCGCCATATAACTATTTTGTTGCGGCGCCCTTAACCCTCGCACCGACGGGGGTCTGAGCCAACTTCGAACCGACGGGGGGGGGGGCGGATAACCGCCCCCCCCAGAGATCTCCAAAAACTACGCAACATAATATAATAGCGATAAGCGATGTGCTATTAGCGAAGCCGGAAAACGGCGTGAGGTAGGCCGGTGACGAGTAACTAGCGAAAATACTTAGCTATTTTTTTGATCAGGTCATATTGAGTAACAGAGTAAAAAAGGTCAAATTTTCCCATATTGTCGAAGTAAAGTTGGGCAATGCTTTCACATAATCCGGGCTAGCTCAGTAACTACATAGCTAGGACAATCCGAAAAAAACGCACTGCAAATGCTCTTTTTAACCCGCGCCGGGCCCGGGGGGGGGGGGGTGTTGTTTTTAGCACCCCCCTCAGGTTTTTTCCCTGGTATCGGGAAAACGGGGCGCGTAAGCGCCGCCAAATTTTCAGTACCTGTTCCGATCATCTTTTACACTTTCAAAAAGTTTTGGCAATAGGTCATGTCAGGTCAGGTCACCAGGCTAGGTCACGTGCCACTCCGAAAAAAGTTTGCGGTTCCCACAAAGCCACAAGTTTTTAGCAAGATTGGTTTCGTACTTAACAGGGTTTCATAAGAGCATGACTATCTTAAAAAGTTGGTATAGCTCCCCTCGGGGATTTTCGATATTCGGTGCCTAAGGTAGGTCATTTCCTGAACCCTCCCCATTATAAGTGAATGGGAAAATAAAACAGATGCTTCCTATTCGTGAAAGTATGCACTGGATCAGGCTGATTATTTCAAGAATCATGTTTTTTTGCTCATTCTAATGGACCTAGGGCGATTGTTTCTAAAAGATCTCTACAAGGTATCTGTTAGGTCATCTGAGGGTCAATCACGCAATGAAATTTGCTAAAACTTCTGATAATAATGGAAGATAGAAGACGAGGCGATGACACCACTGTATTTGGAATCGTCTGTCCGCGTCGCCCATTTGCAGACATGGACCTATCTGGGTTCACCAAATGAGCCTTGACCCGAGGTCAAAAATTTTGAAGTTGACCCTACGGGTCATCATGTTATATGTTCAAAGCGTCTTGACGAGAAGGAACACGATAGTGTTAAAATCATTATGTGGTCATTTTTAAGATAAAAATTATATTCAGGAAAACATATCTTACCAAAAACTGCTTTTTTGACATTTGATGACCCTCTGGAGCCTAAACTATTGATCTGAGCTCAAATTTGAGGACCATAGGGCGATTGCAATTCAAATATCTATATATGCTTCTTACTTATTTTACTACTAGCTATCATAGTTTCCGAGATATTTGGTGGACTACTCTGGAGCTATGTCCTAAATCTGGAAAAATTTGAGAAAAATTTGAGCTTTGTTGACCCTGGTGACGTCTAAATATTGACCTGAGAAAATTTTCAGAAATAGTTTCAATCCCTTTTGACGAGCTCTTCGAACGGTAACTTTTGGTTTTGATGTCTAGGGTCCCATAGGAGCCGAGTTAGAAGGGGGGGTGTCGAAAACCACCCCCCCCCGGCCCGAGGAGTCGGCGCCGAGCACCGGACCGGCGCGGGGTTAAACACGTCTTTCGCCAACATGTCCTCTGATTTGAGATCGGTTCCAATAGTTAAGGCTCCAGAGGTCAGCGAAGGTCCAAAAATGCCTTAATTTTACTGAAAAAGTTTATTTTTTTGTTAATAAACTTCTTAAGTTTTAAAGGTAGGAGCAGTCATTTTTTGCCACCATCGTGTTTCTACTCACGACGCATTCGAATCATATATCGTATGATCTAGGTCAAACTAAAAAAAATGCCTGACCTGACCTGAGGTCATGTCAAAGGTCCAAAGTCAAATTTTATGTTCCTATCGATGGAGGTTTGACAGAGAAACAGAATGGTAAAAACCACAAGTACTCTAAGTCTTAGTAGAACATGAGTTATTGTACAAAACATATGACCTTTGGCATCATTGGATTTCGACCTTAACAGGTCACGGAAGAAATAATTATATTATACTCTGCTTCAAGTATATAGTGATTAGATGAAAACTGACCGACATTTAGGCAAGTTTTGTTCGATTGTTGCGCATTTCAATTTTCCTGATAGAACTTATAATGAGAGGTCTCAAAAATGACGTGACCTCAAGGTTTTGTTTTTCACGATAATAACAAAATCCAGATATCGAACTGTAGATATGAGGCCTCATTACACACTGTGAGTTTCAAACTGTTGGTTCACACTGTGGCTTCGGTCAGAATGTCAACTTACAAAAACGTGACTTGAGGTCAGGTCATTTAATGTGACCTGACAACGTGACCTTGAAAGTTAGGAGGTCAATTTTTTAGAAAGTGTGGGTAATTGATGCCAAAACAGCTATACAAAATTTGGCGGCGCTTCGCGCCGCCGTTTTCCCGCTAGTCCGGAAAAACCTGTGTGGGGGGGGGGGCGGATATCCGCCCCCCGTCGGTGCGAGGGTTAAGCGCCAATCATCATCACCATTGATGCCGTTAATTGGAGAAGCGTTTTCTGAACTAAGCATGGCGTCGGGGACCAGCACTGTAGACCGTGACTAAGGATCGCTCGTCTTTACAGAGTGGGCGGGCAGTCGCCGCGCCTGTGGTCCCGGAGCTGAACCATCAGGGTCAGCAGCGGCCAGGTGAGGACTCTGGTCAATACGTCAACTGCAGCTGTTGCGTCAACAAAAAAATACATATAGATTTGCTATACCTAGTGTTAAGGTCATTTTGTGGATAATTCCACTCAAAATGTGTAGAATTTATACACCAATATTGTGAAAGGAAATGACAGTAGATACTTTTAGTGACAATCGGTGCATTATTATATAGCTTGAACCGACTTCAATTTAATTGTTTCTTTACATTGTGCATTCAAGTAGTATATTTCTTCCAGCAAACATAGAAGTCACGATGTCTACGATGTCTACGATGTCTACGATGTCTACGATGTCAATAGCTTCAGCGCAACCCTGTCATTTCTGAAACTCGATACTGGCTGTTTGCAGAGCGAAGCGAACCAGAGCCGTTGTTCGAACATGATCATGACGTCACCACATTCGCCGACCAGCCGGCTGCAGAATCAACGTCATCACCAGCAGAGACGGACCTCCCAGAGAGCTTGTCCGTCCATCCGTCTGACCTGCGAGCTAGCTCGCCTGCTCGTCCGTCTACCATGCCTGCTGGCCTGGCCGCACGTTCTGCTCTGCCAGCTAGCTCGCCCACTAGTCATCGACCATGCCCTGCCGCCTGCCGCCGTCTGCCTCTGCCGCTAGCTCGCCCCACTCGTCCAACTACCATGCCTGCCGGCCTGGCCGCACGTCTGCTTCTGCCAGCTAGCTCGCCCACTCGTCCATACTACCATGCCTGCCGGCCTGGCGCGCACTGTTCTGCTCTGCCAGTAGCTCGCCCACTAGTCAATTCCTCCGGCCTTGGCCGCACGGCTTTGCTCTCCAGCTAGCTCGCCCACTAGTCCATCTACCATGCCTGCCGGCCTGGCCCGCACGTTCTGCTCTGCCAGCTAGCTCGCCCACTAGTCCATCTACCATGCCTGCCGGCCTGGCCGCACGTTCTGCTCTGCCAGCTAGCTCGCCCACTAGTCCATCTACCTGACATTTCCTCCCGTCCTTCTCTACCCTCCTGTCCGCCTGTCGTGCCAGTTCGTGCTTCTGTCCTGCCCGCGTGCCCGGCCGCTCCTTTGCCGTCGGCGGTCGGTCACCGCTCAGCACGGAAGAAGTCTGTTCCGCGCCGGCGGCTTCTGTCCCAGTGCGGCACAGCCAAAGTGCGGCCCGCAGCGCACCGCAGTCGCTCGCCACTGTCTCGTCGGCCGGCTGGGTCAGACGGATCACAAGAGTCGCCAGCGAGGCAACACAGGGCGTCAGAATCTCCAGTCAAAGAAGCCAGAGTCGTAGAATCGTCAGCCGAAGCAGACAGAGTGCCGGAGCCACCCAGAGTGCCGGAGTTACCTTCCAATCGAGACAGAGCTACAGAGTCGTCAGCAAAGGGAGTCGGCTCTTCAGAGCTGCCAGTCGACAGGGTCAAGGTGACTGAGTCGCCGGCAGGTGGAGGCAGGACTGCGGCAGATCGTCCCCCCTGGTCGTCATCGGACGTCGATTGCGAGGCTCTCCGGTCATCCACGCCGTTCTCCCCGACACCAGGCGGCGCTAGTGTCCGTTCTCCGTCCCCAGAGCCGACCGGCGGCTGTCAACCGACACCAGGCGGCGCTAGTGTCCGTTCTCCGTCCCCAGAGCCGACCGGGGGCTGTCAGTCGCCGGCACCAGATGTCGACAGCAGCCCTGGGTCCTCTCCGGCGACGAGCATCGCCAGCAGTGCACAGTCGTCCCCGCCGGACGCCGACAGCAGCATCGCCTCTTCGCCTCCGGGGAGCATCTGTAGCGGTGTGCGGCCGCTGCCGCCCGGCGACTTTGCCGTCGGCGCGTCCCCGACTCCCAGCCAGCTGTCAGGTCGCTCCAGTCAGCTGTCAGGTCGCTCTAGCCAGCTGTCAGGGCGCTCTAGCCAGCTGTCGGAACGCAGCACGCCGTCCGGAGAGCGCTCGCTTCACATCTGCCTGACGCCGCAGTCCGGGAAGACGCCCTCTCTGCGAGGGTCGCTCCGCGCGGGCGAGACGCCCACGTCAGTGCGACAGAGCGCCCGGCGTAACATGCTCACAGGTACGGGTGAGACGGGATGTAGTGGGAGAGGGGAGGGTGCTGTGGGGGGTTATATGGCAGTTTGGGGTGTGCCGAGCTCAGGAAGGCTTGGTGACCGCGAGGGCTTGATGTGAATAGTTGCGAGAGGCTGCATCTTATACAACTTAAGTGTGTGATTCCCAGTTATGTGTTTACAGCGCAGAACCTGGTGGGGTAGCCCACGCACTGGTCTTTAAAATCCACCGCTATCTTATGTATTTCTCTGCTGTTAATCTCGGGATAGCCGATCTCAGCTGCAAGAGTGGTTCCCTCTCGCTGTGTCCATTGTGCGTGAAGTCGCTCACCCTTGCTTGTAATCTCTCGTGTAATGACTCTGGACCCCGCATTACATGTGTCATGGCCTCTGACCCCGCACACATGACATAACCTCTGACCTGACACACATGTCATGACCTCTGACCTGACACACATGTCATGACCTCTGACCTGACACACATGTCATGACCTCTGACCCCGCTGTGCCGCCGCCACAGGCCGTGGAAGCTCGGCCTATCGTCCGCGTCAGTGCTCCCCGCCGCAGACTGCTGGCTGACCTGCGGCGCCGCTCCGAGTCACCGCAGCTGCCGCTCGACCTCAGTCACCACCCGGCGCAGTCGACACCCTCTGCCTCCACCGCCGCCGCTAGGTTAGTGTGGTGTGAGGCCGCTACGTTAGTATGGTGTGAGGCCGCTAGGTTAGTATGGTGTGAGGCCGCTAGGTTAGTATAGTGTGAGGAGAACGGGTTCACTGCCGCCTTACAGTCAGTCTGCTGATACTGAGGAGAGACGCGTCCCCGTATGACTTAGAGCGATGGGACGTAAAGCACAATTGTGATGATGAAGATGATTGGGGTTTTAGGGCGGACCGACAACAAAGGTCACATGGCGCCCAAAGCACAATTATTGTTGTTTATTGTTATTATATATAGATAGACGGGAAACATTGGTGCAATCTCAGCTGAATGTGGCGAGTTTTTGTTAGCGCATTTTCTTGTTTGATTTTCTTCACGCCTTTGTGAATATTACTCGGCATTTGCTCCTGTTCGCAAGGTTTGTTGAAATAATTCGGGGTATTTCGGTTTAGTATGTCATCACCTCATTGGTGGTATAAAACTTATAGACGACGCACTTAAACATCCGTCTACAAATCACCCTCTCATTACAAACACTGTTGCCTACATTCGGTATTCAGGTTGACTTCGGGCCGTCATGAAGATCGGTGCAGGGCACCTGACTTGCCCGCTCTTGTCTCGCTCCATTGGTCGGTTTTCCATATGGCCCATGTTTACAATGATAATTAGGGAGTATGCACATTCTAAGTATGGGTATAACATGGATTCTCTATAAACCCTCATTCGCGTTCATGCTTTGTTCTCTGCTGCAGGCCGTTTCGGGTGATAGCAGTGCCGCGTGAGCCTCCCAGTGGTGCCAGTCCGGCGGCCGGGCTGCGCCGCACCCCCCGTCGAACGGCCCGCCTGGCCGGGCCCCTCGCCTCCAGCGACCTGACCAACCGTCCTGCACCGGAGGAGCAGAGCCGCGGGGCGGCGGAGAAACGACCACTGTCACCGACCGCTGACCGGTCACCCAGCCCGCCGGTAGGTGGCGTGGAGACTGAGGGGAGGGAGAGGTAGTGTAGTACAGGGCCACAGAGACAACGGACAGAGGGAGGGAGGGAGGCGAAGTGGTTGTCACGAGGCTGGGGGAGATGAGGGGGTAAGATACACAGGTAACGCCCAACATGCCCAAGATACATGCATTTATAGGTTTAATTTCCAATGGCCTTTACTTTACTAATAGCCGAGTTGGATAGCGACCCTCGGTATGTGCGTCTCGAAATTATCTGACGAACAGCCAGTGCTGAAGTCGTCCTTTCCTTTTGCCGTTGATACCTTGCTCTTTGCGACCCAATGCACCTGAATGATGATCGCGTGAGCTGACGAGCACGCTCCTCCACAGGTTCAGACGGCAACAACGCCTTCAGACGGCAACAACAAGAGCCTGTTGAAGTCGATTAACATCTTGTCGTTCTTGTCGCGAATTCACAGTGTGGGCACCAGCTGAGGGTAACGCTCATACCTGCAACCTTCGCGTGTTGCTCTCCCGGTGTACGGGCTGCTTAACGAGTGTTGCTTGGAGAGTGGGAAAAGTGCCACAGATGATCTGCGCGGAAGGCTCTGAGACGAGTTGTGCTGTGACAAGCTCAGTGCTAGGTGTCTTTGATGGTAGCGTGTTTTAGGGCTCGGCACTGGAACGGCTGAGAAGGCAGTGTTTTAGGGCTCGGCACTGGAATGTCCGAGAAGGCAGTGTTTTAGGGCTCGGCACTGGAATGTCCGAGAAGGTATTTGTTTACGATATGATCTGAGGCAGTATTTTACTGCTATTTCAAGAGAAGGGGACTTACAGGGAGCATATGTAGTGTTTTACAGTGTTCAACAATCAATGACGCCAGTATTGTATTGCCTTTATGGTCATCAGTGCGCAGTTCTGCTTTCCCGGAGCTGATTGAGGCCGTGTTGACGAATGCGGGCGACAGGGACAAGACGAATCCAAAAGTTAAACGCATTCCGCAAAAAATCGTGCGGCATGTTATGTCCGAAATGTTAGCATTTTACTCTGCTGTGTTTTGCTTGCATCATGCTGTGGGTGTGGTCATATCTGAAGTGCAGCAATACGCTGAGACAATGCGTGAGCCATTTTGCAGGCTATGAATATCCGAAGTGACAGCGTCGATTGCGCCGCCCAGTGCGAACTTCGCACTTCGGGGCTAAGACGAGCAGTGCCTTTGGTTGCTTTTTATGGTCATTCCGCATGTGATAGTATGTTACCCGAGCCTTGCCCGCAACTGGTGTGATAAATACATGCGCTGACACAATGCAGCGAGTCATCTGGGTCGATGAAAATGACTTGAGTTCATCGGAAATGCGCAATGCGTACGGATAATGTATGCATGTGAATCGGGGCAATAGGACCCATGTGAATATTGGTTATATAATTGTCAACCCCGCGCGGGGGGATCGGCTTTGGCCTGTGCAAGGGGAGACAGCTGCGCTCCCTCGGGTGGGTCCCAGCTCCAGAAACGAACAGGCGGTCCTTCCCACTGCCTGTCTCGGAGAGCTACGTGTCCAGCAGGGGCGCCCTGCTGGACACGTAGCTCCCTCTCCACATCCTTGTCATGTTATCCAAATACCCATCTTCATTTCGTCTCGGCCATTTTTACCTCAGGGCTCTGCCCCAAGCCTCGTTTTACTGGCCTAGCCGTGCCCTCGGTCTACAGACCGGGGAGACAATTCCTGGGCGTTGAGGGCTGCCGTGCTGGTCAGTCGGGGCAACCTGGGGTGTGTTTTGGCCGCTTATTCCCGCTGCGGGAGTCCCTGGAATCCCCGGCGATCGTCAGCCGTTACAACGGCCGCACTTTCCCGGGGAATCCCCGCGGGAATCGACGGTCAGAACGCGCCCGTAATCACATGGATCTTGAGATAAACTGAGACGAGACACAATTTAAGAAACTGGAACAGCCAAAGTCAATATAAACCTAAATATTGATGCAAAACTTGGTCGAATCGCAGTGAGGGGGTATTCGACTGAAGACTTCGGCCTCGAGTTACCCTACACTTTAAAAATCGGCAATCAAAGTTGTAGCAGTGTATTGGCATGTAAAACTATTTGGATGCGCTGTTGAATCGTGGTGGACACTCGAGCGGTTTGTGACCCATGCTGTAAGTTTGATCGCTGTAGTTGAGCATCACCCGCTGTGAACAAGTTGACACACAGCTCGCTCCGCACATTGCTGAAGCATCAGACGCCAGGCCGTAACAAATAAAGCCCAAGTCATCGAAAGCCGTAGGAAGAACAACGCTCTTCAGTTGCAAACAATGACTACTCCCACAATTAATAATCGACTTTGTTGGCATGCCCAGTTCCTGAAAGCGGTATTCGCTCGTGGCCGATTTGAATTCCAATCAATAGGGTCTCCACTCTCCAGTCTCCAACAAACGCCAACAGTTCACATCGTCGCTGTATTATCACTTCACACAATCGTCCCGACCCGCCGGTACAACACGGTTCACTGGTGCACTGCTACTCGTCGTCGGCGGGGATGCCCAGCTCCTGATCGGTCCACTTGGCAGCGTCCGGGTACTCGAACTCTCCCTGAAACCCGACAGACACGCGTCAGGACCAGGCACCCGTCAAGGAACAGGCACGCGTCAGGACCAGGGGCACGCGTCAGGGACGGCACGCGTCAGGACCAGGCACCCGTCCAAGGACAGGCACGCGTCAGGACAGGCACGCGTCAGGGACAGGCACTGCCGTCTCAGATGGTAGTCTCACGTGTCTCACGTGTGGTGGTTTCAGTTTTAGTTCGCTCGGAGGACGGCAAGACAAGGCATCTATGGCGAGCTGTTTTCGGAAAAGTTGGCAGTTCAGACGGGTCAGGGGACAATGGTTAACCCGCGCACCGGTGGGGCTGGGCATATGAAACAACTTCATTCTGTTGTAGGGGGTGGGTCAAAATGACCCCTTCTAACTCGAAAACTAAAATGGTTAGAAAGACGGTGAAAAAAGTTCGAAAGCTCTCCACAAGGACATTCGAAGTTACTACGGCTATCATTTGGGTCAAGTCAATATTGAGGTCACCGAAGGTGAAATTTCCAAGTACATGACTGCTCTAGAAATTCCCAACTATCCCAGGACCTATGACAGCCAGGAACAAACAGAGAACAACGAAAGGTCATACAAATGCAATCGCACTCGGTGTTCTCAAACTTTAGCTAAGGTCAATAGTCGAGGCTCCAGAGGTCACAATTACATTTTCCCAAAACGTGTTTTCATCAATAACTTTGTATTGGTTGACCATGTAGCAGAAACGTTAACACCATCGTGTAATTGTCTCGTGACCCGGGTAGGTAATGTTGCACGAGGGCGATGTGTCTTGACACAATCGCAGTGGTATCATTTGCCTCCATCTGCATTCTTCATAAGTTATTGGCAAAAAGTGCTGGTGACCTCAGATGATATCAGCTGACATTGGAGAGGTGACTGAGCAACAACTGCACCTGGGTCATCAAGGATAAGCTACAATAGCATGATTTTAAAATAATTGGCTCATGTGAATATCGGTCATTAATGAACTCAGACCTGCATATTTTCTGAATAGGGAGCATGTGTATATTTCCCCAGTGACCTTTAATCGTGAGATCACGAAATTTATCTGACCTTAGGTCACCAATACCAAAATCTGAGACAAAAATTGTAGGTTCTTATGACCTCATGAAATCCTGCAAGTTTCAAATATCTCGGACAAACACTATGGCTTTGCGCGACCAAACATTTTTGGAAGTAAGGTCACTTGACTTGACCTGAGGCCGTTTTTATAAAAAAAAATCGAGCCACCGGCTCGTTTTTTTTTTAGAATGGCTTCAGGACTAGATATTTGCTATGTTTGGGCAGAATATAGGATACCAACATTGTATTTGGCTTTGCTGCTACAGATCTGAGGCACTATTTCGACGTTAAACATTTCCTGCGCCGAGTTATGAGCACATGCAATAAAAAAAAAATCGAGCCAGTGGCTCGATTTTTTTATAAGAACGGCCTCAGGTGATCTGTCTTGAGATGACCTGAGGTAAAAACTTGCACACAATGTGGGTAATTAATACCCGAATAACTGTGACAAATTTGGCGGCGAGGCAAACAAATCTTTATTTATGGATAGCGAAACTTGTTTGTGTGTCTTGTCGAATATATAAAATTAGGTACTCTGTGTGTCTCACACACATACCACTTCCCTAGACGATTCTCATTGTTTGCATTTTACCCTGTTGATGGCTTTTGTGTTTTAGAAACTGTTTTCCATTATTCAACATCGTCCATTATTCCATCGTCAACTAAACAAAACGTATTAAAAGAATCAAAGTAATTTCCCTGATATCACCAGTCACAACAAAGATCTCCCAGTCGAACCATGTAAGTACTTCTGTGGGAAGTTTCTAGCAAGGTTGTTACATAAAATGATCATTCATGCAATACGTTGCTCTCCTATCCAGAAGATGGTAGGTACCGGTGTGTATCACACAAGATACATTCAATAGCACATTGTCAATTCAACCATCGCAACGACTGCAGCAGCTGACGATATTCATACTTACAAAGAGATGCTCCGGCTCGTACCACATGTGGTAGAGGATCCAGTACCACATGAAGGCCACAATCAGGTCGCCGGCAATCACCCGGCCCTTGGGGTGCTCGGTGGCGATGGCTCGGTAGTAATACCTGCGAAAGAGCAGCACAGACCATTGCTATGAATGACAAATCAGTAAGATTGCAATACAGACAATGCATATCAATGAATGAAGTAATTGATGTATTGATTGTCTATTGACTACTGTTATTTTTATATATCAGGGATGATTGTCATCAATAGACTTTTCTCCCCACTCATATATCCAACTTCCTGCTACTACTGCTTTACAATTGTTGTCAGGTGATCCTGACAATGCAGCATTACAAACATGACATTGCAAAATATAGGTAGCATTGTTTACAAAACTTTTTTTAATCCAGAAATAGCCGGCATTTTTATTTTGATGGGATTAAAGGGAGTGTGCCTACTCTTTTGCAATGCCAAATATATTTTTCTTACGGTACGAAGCTATTGGTTTGATCATTGATTACGATAAAATTCACGTTCCCTTTAGTTGAATTTTTACTTATATTCTGTTTTGCATTTGTTTTGTTTCAAAACTCAAACGATCGCCTAGCTTGCCTAGCCTAACATAACCCGACGCTCAAGGGAAACTATCTCTAATATTTTATATTTTGTTTTATCTTCCTTGAGTGAGTGGCGCGACTTTCTAACTTTTGTTCTCTTGGTGTTACGTAAGGTGCGGTTGTCCGCGGTTGGACTGTGGGAGGGCCATCATGTAAAAAGCTTTAAAAAAATCGCCATCTATAAACAGAGTAAACGAAGAATTACCTACAATGGCGGCCACACCAAAGACAATACAAAACAATCGAACAAACTAACAATAACGAACAACTGTAGGTATGGTTTGTTTATTAGTTTATCCGAGGCTCTGTTCGGCAGCTGTCCTATCAGTGCTTCAACATTTGTTTTCTATTGCAGCGTAACAATATAATGCTGCGTTCTAATTTTTAGAAGCAATGCGTCTAGTAGCGAAAGCTCTCTTGGCGAATATTTATAATTTTGTTCTGCCGGAATGATCTTGGCGAATTTGGAATATCTCAGCAACTATAGTGAATCCGGGGAAATGAAGTACATGGCTAAATTCAGAAAAATCTGCTCTACAGACTAGTGTCAACTGTCAACAACTCCATATGACCAATGTGAGTAGGCACACTCCCTTTAATCCATTCACACTAAGCATATAAATGTCCCCAACTGCAGTTATTTCAATTGAAAAGTTAAAAGACCTTAATTTTAAGCTGCAGTACTCCAAGTACTTTTTGCACCCTCCAAAATTGGATATTGCTGTTCTCAAACAGGGATCGTTTTCAGAGTATACTGCGCATTCTTTATGATAAATTTGAACCTCGCCTCTGCTTGACAAATAAATTTCATATAAAAACATACTGAATTAAACATATTAAGGAAGTGTGCCTACTCACATCGGTCATGTGGAGTTGTTGACACTGGTTTAAAGAACATATCTTTTATTTAATTTTCTATTACATCATTTCTCACAGATTCACCCTAGTTGCTGAGATATTCCAAATTCGACAAGATCAGAATCGCATCACAAAATTATCGGTATTCACCAGAGAGGCTTTCGCTAATAGAAGCATTGCCCTATATATTGCAACGCTAGCATATATCGTTAGCGATGGTCAATATAAAACAGCTCGTGCGCGCTGATAGCAGCTGCCGAACAGAACCTCGATAACTATTTTACGTTGTTCGTATGGTTGTTCGTCTTGTCTTTGGTGCGCCATTCTAGAAAACATCTTCTTTACTCTGTTTATAGTGGCGATCGTTTATGGATATCGAAACAAAACAATACGCAAAATAGGATATAAGTATTGTTTGTTTATTTGGGATTTAAGGGCGCGCCGACACCTTTGGTCAGTTTGGACCCATAATAAAATATAAGTCAAAATTTAGCTAAAAGGGCTCCAGGCGTGAATTTTATCGCATCCAATTATCAAACCGATAGCTTCTTACCGTAATGAAAATATATTTGACATTCCAAAAGAGTATGCACACTTTCCTTTCCTTTGCCAAATCCTTTAAGTTCCCTCCAAATAATAATTATTGGTACCTATTTTTGCCAAGAGGTAGGGGAGACCGGGGCACGTTCTGTCACTTTTTTGTTAATTGATCCTGACGGGCACACTTTTAAAAGTTGGTGATTGATACTTTCCAGTACTGTTACATACATCAATAGCTTCAAATCGTTTCTAGGAGTTCAAGTGGTATCTCAGTTTGTTTTGACACCAGTGTCGATAATGTGGCAATGAATCATCCGATGATGATGATTGGGGTTTTAGGGCGGACCGACAGCGAAGGTCACATGCCGCCCATGACTCATCTGACAGAACCTGCCCCATATACGGGGCACGTTCTGTCACCTAAGGGGGCACATTCTGTCACTGATGAGGACACTTCCTGTTATAGCACCGAACGGTCATCTGTGGCGTCCCTGCAGGAGGGAGAGGAAGGGTTTCATTCATCGCCATCATCAACAGTGTAGAAAATGACGGCCATAAAACGATCCCAACACTGCATTTTTGCGTTTTTATTGGTTATCCATGCACGAATCAGGGCCATATTTTAACATGTTACTGGGGGCGGGGGATTTCTACTGCAATGCCTTTAAATCCCCCCCTCCCCAGTGGAGGCAAAGATCCACCGCAGTCAACGGTAAGAAAACGCGTTGAACTGTCTCAACAGGCCCAGTGACAGAATATTTTGCAATGAGGCCCCGACCCCCTCCCGTTAAACGCACTGACGACCCGACGCCCCCCTTCCTGGGTTAACAAGTCCGCAACTTTTTGCTAACGAAATGCAGCTTATCTTTTGCCCTCCAATCTCGAAGCCTAGATCCGTCAGTAGAAATCCCCCAGTGAAAATTGCTTAGAAAAGGCCTTAACACGAATAATGTGAACTGCATCGCACCACCCGATTCGTTTAACGCTTGTATGGGCGTACCATATCTGTAAATATTAGGCAATCATTTGTATGGTCGTTTATAAGCGATACGACTGGGAATCTTGAACAGATTCAGTGACAGCACCTGCCCCAGATTGGGTGACAGAACCTGCCCCACTCGACACAGGTTCACACTTTATTCGTTTTTTACTGAAAAACTTGGGAGAATGGGGGCAGAATAACGCTCAGCACAATATTCTCTGGACATTCGTGTCGCCCCATGACAGCATTCAAAGACACTATACAATTACTCTGAAATGGCCACTAACCACAATTTTGTTCACTTTTACAAAAAGTTTGGATTTCTTGTTGAAAAACAAAACTTTTCAAATATTTGGACCAAATCCGGTCGCAGCGGCAGACATGTTGTTTTGATAGTACCGGGCCATTGCAAGCACAAAGGAACATATGCTTACGAAACAACAATATACCTGCGGTGTATAGTTCACGAGAAACCCCCGCTGACAGAATGTGCCCGTGACATGACAGAACGTGCCCCGTTCTCCCCTACAACTTGGTCGGCCATTGGAAATTGACTTAATAAAAAGTAAAAAAAGACTTGTATGACTTAAATCGCAATGAAACATAGATATTTCTGAGCTTTGTTGCGTGACCTTGACCGTTTGACATCGTGTGACCCTGGGCCCACCTGTTTTCAATTTTTCACTTCTTAAAATACTAGGCAATAAGTTGCCTTACAACGCAAAAATAAGAAATGTGCGTTTTCCCTCTAATTTCCATATTTGCTATCGATATATGTGCGTGTTATCAAATTCCCCCAAGGGGAGGGGTAACGGGCGGAAATCTGCGAACATATGGGACCGACTTGGGTGACATCTTCACCATTCGATCCGGCGTGGTCTCAAACGGTGGCGTTTGAAGTTTCATCCACTTCGGTCTAATCTAAGTGGACCAAATTGGACCGAAACCGACAACAATCGTTGCAGACGACGTCATGCTCCAACCCTATGATGCCGATTTGGACGGGGTCACCACTATACGATCCGGCTTGGTCCAAAACGGAGCCTTTGAGGATTTTGACCACTTTGGTCTAAATTAAATGGATTAAATTGAACCAAATCCGCAGACTTGGTTGTTTTTTGTCGAATTTGGTCCACTTATATTGGATCAAAGTGGGTACAACTCTAAACAGCACCATTTCGGACCACGCCAAAACGAATCATGAAGACCCCGCCTAAATCGGTCCCATAGGTTCGAACTCGGAGCATGACGTTTACAACGTTTTTTGATGGTTTTGTTCCAATTTGGTCCACTTAGATCAGTCCAAAGTTGGTAAAATTCAAAACAGCACCATTTTAGACCACACCGGATCAGATGGCGTAGAGTAGATCCAACCCGAATCAGTCTTAGGTTCGCAGATATCCACCCACCAATTTCCCCACCCCCTTGAGGGTAATTTAAAAACCTGTACACATTGATGGCAAATATGAAAATTAGAGGAAAACACGCCTTTTATATCTTGTAGCTGTTGGCAATATATTGAAAAGCATTTTGCAAAGTTAAAAACTTAAGCCAGATGTGGGCTCGGGGTCAGGTCAACACAAGTCACAAGGTCACTTTGTCACAAGGTCACATATTCTTATCTCCTGACTTCGTCTGTAACCGGGTTTTGTGCCTGTTGGTGATTTATCAATAAACATAAACATAAACATTGGTCAATATCATTCAAGGTCACACAACAAAAGCCAGAAATAGAATATCTGCATCATTGTGAATTTAGCCGTATGTCATTTTAAAATTTGGTACCATCAAATACTTTATTTTGGCCACCAAAAATACCTTTGCAGCATGACCTTGCAAAAATGCTTGAGGCTTTAACTCAAACTTGAGGTCAGATCAAGCTTATATTGCCACAGATAAGTTCAGGACCTTAAACCTACAAACCAATTTTAGACAAAAAAGTGAGAGATGCATGTGTGTAATAAGTAATTTGGGAAAAAATTATTGGAATGTCATAAAATACCCCAGCTGGTTTACAAAGGA
The DNA here is from genome assembly GCA_014673585.1 of Semibalanus balanoides. Classification (NCBI taxonomy): domain Eukaryota; kingdom Metazoa; phylum Arthropoda; class Thecostraca; order Balanomorpha; family Balanidae; genus Semibalanus; species Semibalanus balanoides. The sequence continues at coordinate 190,528 of VOPJ01012581.1, read as the reverse complement.
CCTTTATAACAATGATGAAGTTGAACATTTTGTGGTGGCTGTACAGGAGAGGTCGTCTGGGGCAAAGGGAAAAACTCTGCCATTTTGTGGACACATTTTAAATGAAGTGTTTCCTTCATATTGTTAGGGATCAAAGGAGAGTTTATTTACGGTTTACCATAGCAACGTTCACTATAAGAAAGACACACATGAAAGGAAAAATCTAAGATGGAGGCCAATTCTTCCCCAGGTGACCTCTCCTGAATGGCCACCTATTTTGAAGGCAAGGCTAGGCAACCTTAGAAGTTAGCATGTACACCTATCATACAATTAGCCCAATCATGGTGAAGCACAAAGAGAAAGTTTGTATTGGCATGAACAAGTTCATATTTGACCAGGTTCACCAAACACAAATTGAGCAAATCAATATGGATACCTATTGAATTTTTCACTTTTTATACACTATCAACCATTCATATAAAAAATCGTGTCATCATAGTAGCCAGACATGTACAACAATCTTAGCATGATAATGGCCATACATATAAGACAATCATACAATCAAAGTGGCCTAGGCAGTCTGCCTGTGCTGCCTCGTGATAAACCACAGACACCCGGCGCCTCCTCACCACTGGATATTGATGGTTGTTGGGCCTAAGTGTTTTCCATTCAATAAATACATCTTGAGAAATATTGAATTGTGATGCCAATCAGGGGCTATGCCACAGCGGGGACATCCCCCAAATTTCAATGTCAATTTTTAATATTACGCCTGAGCGTTGCTTGGAAAGAATAGACTTCAATCCTCTACCCCCAATCTTTGGAACGTGGCAGACCCAATGATGTTAATTGAATTNAAAGTCGGTTTTGAGGCCTTAAACAGACCAGAATGTATTGCTGTCTAAGGAGGAAGACTTAAATTATTTATTAACATATCTATTTTGTCATTTTCAGAGACAATTATTATACAATTTCTAAATATATGTCATTTTTAAGCAAACATTTTGTTCTTGCACCCTCAAGACTGCAAAAAATTGCAGAAAGGTCAAATTCGTGATCAGCGCACTCGATAACATCTGAAAAGATGAGGGGAGCAAAGGAAATGTGAAAAAGTTGCAAGAGGGGTCACCCTAATATATATATATATCATGTATATATATTATATATATATATATAATATATATATATATTATATTTTATATTTACACATTTTAATATATATAATATATATATATATATATATATTATTATATATATTTATATATATATTTATATATATATATATATATATATATATTCTATATATATATATCAGGCACGTAGCCGGATTTTGCTCAGGGGGGGGGGCACGTAGGAAAAAATCACGTTTTGCTCCTTAAATCTCATTCTAATCTAGTGTGAAATCATTTTGTTCCTCAGCCATCTGTCTGCTGACCGGGGGGGGGGGTAGGGTGGGTTTCAGAGAATCTCATTCTATCTAGTGTGAATTTATTTCGCTCAGGGGGGGGCAGGCCCCGTGGCCCCCACTCTTGGCTACGTCTGACTATATATGTATTAATTGTGTGTGTATATATGAATAGTATATATAATATATTAATAGATTGTTTTTTTTTTTAAATATATATATCATATATATAATTATTATGCCTAAATCATATATACCTTAGCCACACCAGATTAAATTTTAAAGGGGGGAAATTTGATGTGTTTTCAAATTCAAATTCAACGACAGGACGGTGGTCCCCCCACCTCCCCGCTCTGCCGCCTATGCCCGACGCCACGGTGGATCCAAGGGAGGCCAGTCAGGGTCATGCCCTCAAAGTCATTAAGTGGATCTGTTTGCCCCCCCGCCCCCCAAAAAAAAAAAAAAAAAAAAAAAAAAAACGGTCAAGTCGCTCAAGAAAATGCGATCGGTAATAATGTATACTGATTGCCTCTGTGCCATAAATAAAAGTTTCGATGAAAACGAGTAACAGGTCATTGCTCGTCTTTGAGCCGAGCAATGACCTGTTCCCGAATGCCTATTAATCGCTAATGAAGGGTGTTGCAATATCCCCCAAATTTCCAACATAGTAATATTTGTTTTTACGTACCGCGTGAGTCATCTGTATTTAATATATCACCCACTCCGCGTCATGTTTTTCCGTCGATCCCAGGTGAGTCAATGACACTGCCACCTTAATATTAGATTTGAGTTTAGATAGCCATTTTGGCTGCTTGGCATTGAAATTATGCATGGTATAAGTTAAAACAACCACTGAGGTCGAATCACCGAGAAATTCGAGTTTGATTTTGACATCTGTAACATTCTCAGTCTCCAATGTATTTGAATGGGGGCCCTGAGCCGATGTCGTCATCTCTCTTTATTAAATGTTGATTACAGTCGACTTGTTTTACGTTTGGCAATACATTAGCCATACACTAGTCATATTATGTGCAGCGTGAAGGATTGTCCTATCCCAAAATCCTTCCATATGAGTCATCAGACAAATATTAAAACGTTTTTTTTTAATTGAGCAACTTTCTGTGAGAAACGAATGTAATAATCGTGTTTTCAGCAGCAATTCTTCATATTTTGCACCACAAATGGCGTACATTTGATAACTTTTTGGAAGGTGGCAGTGTCCCTTTAACAGGTCAGAAGGGCGTTAAAAAGGTTGGAGGGGCCCTAGACGATCGGAAGAGACCCTGGGGAAAAATGCAGTTGGGCAGGGAATAAAACTCAAAATTGTCACGCCGTTCCGTGGCGCAATTAAACGACAAATTATATGATATGCGGGTTAACAAATCGTGCCGTTTCTCAGCACATTCATGTGTTATGTTGCCTTTTTCCTGCATCATTGGGCAAAGAAGTTGGCTAAAACACTTTTTACGGCACTTTTAAACTCACAACATTCGTAGAGGTAGCAGGGGCGTAGGAACTCATTTGAAGTTGGGGGGGGGTAAAAATTGTCGAAATTTTGGATTTTATAGTCATTTAAGTAAGAACACGGGTTTTTTTGACAATTTTGGGTAAAAAAACAATTTTTAATCCCAATCCGAGACAGCCATGTCGTGAACTTGTCATTTTCGACGTGTTTTTTACGTTTTTAATTTTGCAATTTGTTTTAAGAATATATTTTTGCATTTTTCCAAGCTTTTAGCTCTTTTGGACAAAAAAATGGTTCATGTAGGTCGGACGTCACTAACATGGTATTCTCATTTTTTGACGTCAACTGCTAAATTGTTTTCGTAGATGACGTATTTTGATGTTCCGAAAGGTACGAGTGTGTGCAGAAAGTTTTGTCGCTGTACTCTGTCCTCTGTTGTCGTGCTGCAACGCAGTGGAATCCAATGCATTACTATAGTCTCTCTCCGGTATCAGGGGCGGACGCAAGAATGGTTTTCATAGATTTCACTGCGTGTAGCACCGACAGACAGCACCGATGGACAAAGTTGACATTGAACTAAAACGGATTCGCTGCTTAAGCCAAAGTTATTTTAAGATACTTTCTACGCTGGCTTCCAGTCAGACAAAAACAAACATCGCTCCAGGAAATATGGAAAGTTTTCTATTCGAATAGAGCACTGAAAGGTCTACATCCGTTTTCATCATCCGTTTTCACGAAGGATTTATTCGCCGGGAACATCGCCATCGGGTGGTGTCGATGAAGTGGACAGAACATTTGCATTACACTGTACACCAAGTTTCACGTCGACGGTCGATATCTGCAACGTGACCCGACCCGCAAACCCCCTTCAATTACCCACCACTACCAACATGACCATATAGGCGCCAGCTACCCGCAGTACCCAAAAATAAAATTTTCATCTTATGTTCTTACCATTAAATAGCTAATTTTTTTTAATGTTGAACGTTTTGTGTTGATCTCTCCTCACTAACTGAGGTGCCCATATTTGTTCAAGCATCTCAATTTGCATAAGAAATCGAAATTTATTAAAATTATGTCACCCGCTAACTACTCACTACAATATACATCCAAATAATCGCTTGTGCTACCCATTACTACCCAAGTGGGTAGTAACTACCCGCATCTGTCAAGGAAGTGTGGTGGGTAGGTGGGTAGAAAAGTGGCACCTCTATTCGGAAGTTATTCAGGAAAAACCGAGGGGGATCGGATCCGACCCGTCCCCAGGCGGTCGTGGACTATGCCTCGTAATTTTGGACCAGGTATTGAGACTACAAAAATGGGGGGGGGCGTTGCCCACCCCCCCGCTCAAAAGTTGAGGGGGCAGTTGCTCCCCCTGCCCCCCTGCCCCCCGGCTCCTACGTCTATGGAGGTACGCACCATGCGCAATGCGACGCATTGAGGTAATCTAAGGCTTGGCTCCAATCCCGGTCTAAGTTCCAAAATGAAAATGTCGTTTTCCACGACCTAAAATTAAAAATTGCACGCCGCTTTGCGATGTCAAATCGGTGGCATCGTTATATCGATGCCATCGTCATCGACTTCGGTACCTCGTAAAGTATTATTTAGCATCTTTTCCTCTAAAAAGCCAACCGTCTATGTTTCTGGGTTTTATCAGGCAAACCCATACAAATTGCGCGCCGCTTCGCGGCGCTCAATAAACAGGTTTATTTAGTCAACAACCAATAAACAATAAACTCAATAAACATATAAACCTACTCTTACATGGAAATGCACATTAAAAACGCTTTATTTTTTCTATTTTTTTATTTTTTTTTGTCTTTCAGCCGACTGACAAATTCTCGGCGACATCCCTGCGATTTGGCGTGATATAAACGTTATTACTCGTATGTGTATTTGATGAAAAAATCGATACAAATCTCAAACTACCAAAATAAGGTGACCGGCCCCAATCCGCGGATAAAAAAGGACAAATTTTTGTCACAAAAAGATCACCGCACACACACACAAAATGGCTGGTCCCGTCTGTGCTCAACAGCACGCCACTTCCAGTCAAAGACTTTCCGCTGACAAAATTGAGCAAAATTGTTGACCCTAAACTCGAAGCATTGACCCTCAGTGGAAATCCCCCAGTAAAAATTCCTTAGAAAAGGGCCTGCGATATAGTTTTTATTTATAGGTACATTGAAAAAATCATTTTCAAAAAATCAACTTGGCGTGTTTTATAGAAATGCTCAGAACGGTAAAAGTTCGATATCGTACATTTCGAGAAAATTTGCACCTCTAATTGTGAAAACGGCATACATTTTTTGCCAGGTATAAATATGGCAGCATGTTTTGGTAGCAATGTGAGACATAAAAAGTGCAACTGAGACACCAAATGCGCAGCTGATTTTTCCTACAGATACAAAAGTGGCAATGACCATTTCAAAACAAAACATCGTCACATTGAGCTTTAGACATAAAAGGCATAAAGACACTTCGGTTCTTCGTTCTGACATCTTGACAGCTCATCATCCCACCTACTTGGGATACGCGACCTGAAGGTTTTGGTGGGTAGTTATTTTTACATTTTCTATATTTTAGATATATAAATATCTTTGAGCAGTAAGATCAAGATATTTGCATCATTTCCTTGCAATCCAGGAAATGCCTCCTCTTGTATGTTGACAGATGTCACAAATCACAATTGATCCATATTTCAGGATAATGATGCCAGTGAGCAGTCTAACCATATTTATTTACTGCGTCTTTGGTATTGGGTGTGACATATTTCCTTTTTTTATGCATAGTGACAATGGAGTCACTGGCAATTATTGTAGTGATCTCAATTGCAGCTGTATCAAGAGTCAGACACGGTCTGGCACTGGCGCACACTGCTGCCTCACTACCAGGCGCAGCTGGCCACCTCAGTGTGCTACCTAAATTCTGCTGGCCAACATGAATTGTGTGATTTGGTGGTGAGGTCAGGATCTGCGCAACAAGCACTGCTTAATGTGGGTCCGTACCTCAAAAAGACATACATACAAAACATTCAGACTAAATTTAAAAAATATATGTCAGACTCACTGCCTCTGATGTTACCCAGGGCAGGTAACGTCATGTGGGCTTCACAGCGACCCTGACCTTGATTGGGTGAAGGCAGCTGCTAGTGCTGCAGTCTACACAACAAATATCCCCACCCCACCCATCAGTATCTGCCAGGCTAGGAAGAGTTTTACTTTGGATTATTTCCTATATCTCCTGAGCATTTATGCTTACCAGTAGATGCTTACCAGTAGATAGGATAAGGGGGCAAGTGAGCAAGAGCTCATGAGGGCTGCCTCCTGGTCATGGTTTGGTAACCTGTCATAATTGTGTTTAATGCATTCAACTGTTTTTGCTGCTGACTACTTTTTTCCGGAAGCTATTCCATGCATTAAACTACTCTTGATGCGAAAAATTGGTTTTGTTTCCAAGTTCTGTTTGCTGTGGTTTTAACCCGCGCACTGCAGGGGGTTCGCGCCGACACGAACTGCAGGGGGGGTGACTTTCCGCCCATGAGATCTCCAAAACTATGCAATGTAGCGACAAGCAGAAAAATGGATTGGATAGCTCTAGGGCAAAGCTCTAATCGAAAGTATTTCAGTCTTTTCTTGGATCAGGTACAATTAGGTCACCAGTGGTCTCCAAAGGTCCAGATTTTCCGGGTTTTCGGACTCTTTTAGGACTCTTTTCGCAGAAACCACCGATTATCTCGGAAACTATAGATAGTAGAGCAAACGATTAGAGCGATAATCGATAGATATTGAAATTTGAATCGCACCCAGGTCCTCGACATTGAGCTCAGATCAACCCAGTTTTAGGCTCCAGAGGTCAATGAAAGGTTTTTTACATACTGTTTTTTAGCAAAACAGTTTTTCGTGAATAGCATGTACCTAAGAAAGATAGGGAAAACATTTTGACGCCATCGTGTTTGCTTATTGATGGCTTGAAACATTATAATAGCAGTAACCCTGGTAAGGTCAACTTCAAAATTTGACCTCCAGGTCAAAGGTCATTTGGTGACCCAGGTGGTCAATGTTGCAATATGGGGCTCGGCGGTCAGACGAGACGAACACATTTGGTGTCAACTAATCGTCTCTATCTCTTTCTATCAAGAGTTTTAGCAAATCATTGCCTGATGACCTCAGATGCACCTTGTAGAAATCACTGAGCAACAATTGCAACTTGATCATTTAGAATGAGCTAAAATAACATGATTCTAAAGAATTAGCCTGATCCAATGCATATTTTCTGAAAGGGAAGCATTTGTTTATTTTCCCATTCACTTATAATGGGAGGTCAGGAACCATTGACCTGACCTTTGGTCACCGATACGAAAAATTGGAATAATCGAAATTGTTAGGTACTGATATTCTTATTGAAATCCTGCAGAGTTTCTAAAACTTCGAAAAAGACTGGCTTTGGACGAACGCAAAACATTTTTGAGGTGAGGGTCCCCACTTGACATTGGACTTGTGAACCTGACCTGAGATGACGCCTTAAGTCAAACTTTTCGCAAAGTGTGGTGTAATTGATGCCCAAACAGGTGTACAAAATTTGGCGGCGTGTCGGCGCCGCCGTTTTTGCGTCTACTCCTGAAAACCTGAGGGGGGGCGGGAAAATCAACCCCCCCCTGCAGTTGCGCGGTTAATCATTTCAAGACTGTGTCCTCTTGTTTTTCTTTGTGAAGTGTTAGTCTCCAGTTTGAGAAAATTTCCCTCAGAAACGACCTTGTCCAAACCCTTCAGTATCTAGCAAACTTCCAGCATATCTCCTCGTTCTCTCCTTTTCGCCAGGGTAGTCAGATTGAGATGTTTCAGCCGGTCTTGGTAGGATAATTGTGCAATATCCGGAATTAGTTAAGTTGCACGCCTCTGCACTCTCTCAAGCTTAGTTATGTCTTTCTTAAGATACGGGGACCATGCCTGGATGGCGTACTCCATCCTTGGACGCACCAGAGCCTTGTATAAAGCTGTATTTGTAAAGCTATATTGTATAAATTATATTTCTTTGAAATTATTCATTGTTTTTGTGTGTGCTGTATGTTGGGTAGGTATGCCTCATAACCACACCTGTCTCATGTCCCATGTTTGTATCATAACCAAACCCATGTCATGTCTCTCCCCAGGACAGCAGGCGTCACCCTCAGCCCACCCGTCTCCCCTGCGCCCTCCCTCGACCCTCCACCGCCGCCAATGGACGACCTGGACTCCCTGCTGGCTGAGGCGGACGCCCTGCTCCGCGACCTGCCCTCCTCCACACCGCCGCGCCCGCCGGTGGCCGGCCCCAGTCGCTCACAGCGCTGCCACCGCACTCTCCTGGCGCCGCCGCCTGACCAGCTCGGCCGCAACACCAGCCTGGAGCCCTCCCGCGGCTGCGGCGCTCTCCGCTGCACGGCCTGTGATCTCCGCGTGGTGGCGTTCGACGACAGCGCGTGGGGAGAGCGCGCTGAGTATCTGTTCTTCAGGAACAGCCACCCGAATGAGGCGAAGCTGCGCGCGGCGCTGGAGGGCCGGCCGGGAGCGCGTGCCTACTGCTGTCAGTGCTGCTGGGTGACGGTGGAGGAGAGACGGGAGGCGCCCCGGTCCTGGGTGTGTGGGAAACACTGAGCTGGGGGGCTCAGAGAGCAGTGATGTGGTGGGTTTGTGCGTGAGGAGCACTGTGTTTCGGTAGGAAGCACTGGACCAGTTGAAAGGATCAAACGACAGGTCAAACGACGAACGTGATCAGATCAAACGACTGTGAGAAGCTCTGGAATGAGTTTGTCTCTGGAAAGCGATTATATCAGTGTAAACGCTATATCAGTGAGAAGAAGTGTGTCGTTGTAAAGCACTGTGTGATTGAGAAGCACTAAGAGTTGGGCCTCTGTCTCTCTGAGAAGCACTGCGGCAGTCGGAAACACTATACCAGTATCAGTATTCGGAATCAGTGAGAAGTGCTGTCTGGTGAAGGCCGAGGGACAGGCTTTGTCAGAGAAGTATTGTATCAGTTGGAAGCATGAAGTGACGAGGTGGACTGTGAAGCTAAGAGGTTGGGTGGAAGTCAGGGTACATTGTGTCAGCAGCTGAGCAAACAATGACTGAGCGAAGCAGTTTGTAATATATTTTGTGTGCGGGGACTGAACGAAAGAGGTGACAATTATGAGGAGTGATTGCTGCGTTGTTTCAGTGATGTCAGAAAGACGGGTGGTATCAAAAGAAACGTGCGCGGGTAAAAATGTGGAACAGTGAACGTGCGCGGGTGGAAAATGTGGATCATCGGTGTCTTCAAGTGGTTGTTCGGTGGGTGTGACGATGACAACTAACGAATGAGTTGGAAAGGCTTGATGCTCATTGGCGGATCCAGAACGGGTGGTTTGAGAGGGCCAAGTCCCTAAATGTGTCGCACAATTCTGAAAACTCATCTGATTTTACCAGCTTAGACATTGACAGCTGATTTAAAACAAGCCTTCCTTAGTACAAGTTACTTATATTTTCTTCTATATCAGGAAATGTGTCATTTTTGCGTCGATTTCAGGCGGATTTGTGTGGAAGGGGCATGGCCCTCCCCTCTCTGGATCCGCCCATAGTGCCGCTGACCTTGTTGGTCCTAGTGACGGCGTGAAGCGACGTCAGACAGCGACCAACAGCTGCAGCTGACAGCAGCCGACAGCTCAGGACAGCAGCCGACAGCTGCAGCCGACAGCTCAGGACAGCAGCCGACAGCTGCAGCCGACAGCTCAGGACAGCAGCCGACAGCTCAGGACAACAGCCGACAGCTCAGGTCACTCTGCAGGACTGCGGCCGCGGCTTCTGAGCGTGATGAGAGGAGCGAGGATAGCTGAGTGGGAGAGAGAGAGGAGGGCGCCGGTGGTGGAGTGAGCCCTGGAATGATTGGTCGTCGCGCGCCGGTGCGGTGCTGTCTATCTATCGACGTGCGCCGGGTGCCTGACGTCGCGCGGCGGCTGTCCTAGTGACCTAGTGACGTAAGCGGTGCTGACGACGTCACGCGGTGAATCAGAGGACACGTGGGCTCAGCGGACACGCGGTGGCGTCTGAGGCCGGTGGAAAGGTGGCGGCCGCACGGCCGTCGTGGGCGAGTGAGCGCCACCTGAAGGATTTGGTCATCGCGCTGACATGGGGTGTTCTGAATCGGTGACAGCTCGAAGTTGTGTCGGATTGCGATACTCTTTTGCAGATATTTGCACAGTTTTTGTATCGTGTTTTCCTGATTTATGTGGCGTGAAACACATATGAGTTATGTCTATCAGCTGTGCTTTTTTAGGCATATATAGTCAATGATTGGCTGCAGAAAAGAATGTAGATAAGCCCTTGCTTTCACGTACAAATTACGTTAGATGTACTTTGCAGGGCTATCTTGCCAGGTCTTAATGTTACGCCATATTTGTTTATATGCTTTCTGCTGATATTTATATCATGTTATTACTCATTTACCAAATGTGCTATGAATAGCAGGTGCCCAAGCGTGATAAAGCTACCATATCCGTCCCAAAGTTTAGGTACTGAATCGTTCGTATGTTTTGCATATCAAGCCAACATGGCTCTTTGGATTGCATTATTTAGTGTGTTGTATCTCGATATTGACGTTTGTTGTATTTAGTATCGTGTCTTTACGTGATAGTTTATGTTCACTCAATATAGTTTAATTGCCCATTTTCGTGCCATTTAACGTAACATTTATCTGTTTTGTAATCTCAGTGTGTTGAGTTGTGTCAACCAGGAGGCACGTGCCGTCATTTGACGACATAGGTAGCTATTTTGCAGGTATGAGATACTCAGTGCGTCTTAGAGAGCTGTCACCATTGAACTTTGTGTGGTGTCGATGTTGTTATCGGGGATAGAGTCTCTCCATATCTGGTTTGTTACCATAGTCGATCTAGTCTTTGACATGGAGTCATGGTTTGTGTTTGCAGAACCGGCCAAAGTTAGCGCTAGTCATTTTATGCTACCAGTTGAATATGCCACCTATGTATGCTAATTTTCTTAAACATGGAACAATACTTAAGTGTTTGAAAGCTCCTGTTAAAAAATAACCATGGTGTTCAATAAAAATCCGTCAAGTTTCCAATATGGAATGTTATTGAGCTATTATAGCTCATGATCTCGTAAATGGTTGTGAATGTCATATCATGTCTTACATTGAATCTTCATTACTGGGTTATGTTGTTCGCACTCAAACCATTGGGGCTTAAACTTGTTTGTCTATATAAATGCAAACCGGATGCCATGTTATCTTTGTTAATCGCACATTGTTGAGTGTAATACAGGATTACATCGATAACCGATGCCTTTCCACCAGTACGAATAGCGCCGCAGCAGGACAGCTTCTACTCGTGGCTCTTTTAAATATCGCCTCCACTCACCACCAAGACGCCGAGGGTGGCCGAGGCTGTCCGGGGTGCCATCGCTCGCGGCGGCCTGGCTCTGCCGGATGTCTGACGGCTGTCTGGTCTGCCGCTGGTGGCTGTCTGACCCGTTTCTGACGGCTGTCTGACCCGCTTCTGCTGGCTCTGACGGCTGTCTGACCCGCTTCTGCTGGCTCTGACCTGGCTCTGACGGATGTCTGGTCTGCCTCTGCTGGCTCTGACCCGTCTGACGGCTGTCTGACCCGTCTCTGCTGGCTCTGACCCGTCTGACCCGCTTCTGCTGGCTCTGACCCGTCTCTGACGGCTGTCTGACCCGCTTCTGCTGGCTCTGACCCGTCTGACGGCTGTCTGCCGGACAGTATGGCTCTCCGCGAGGCCTTCTCTGGAGCTGGTCTGCCTGGGGAACGAATCCAGGAGTCAGTTGAGTCAGGAGTCAGTTGGAGTCAGCAGTCACGAGTCCAAGGAGTCAGTTGGAGTCCCAGCAGTCAGTTGCGAGTCCAGCGTTCAGTTTTGGAGTCCAGGTTCAGTTGGCGTCCAGCGTCAGTTGGAGTCCCAGGAGCTTTGGAGTCCAGCAGTCCACGGAGTCCAGCAGTCACCGAGTCCAGCATCAGTCGATACTGGTCTGATCTGAGATTATTATATTTTCAACTTGAAACTAAAATAACCGCGTTGAATCCACATTTAAGGTATGTTCAATCGAATTTGGACGCTCAGGGGTATTAGGGCTTCGAATCGGGGTGGAATTGGATGGGGATTTGGTGGCCAGTGGCCACACAATTGGTGGAATTGATGGCCAGGGGGAACCCTGGCCTTAGGATTGGATTGATTAGCCTTAGGATTGATCATGATTGAAGACTGTTGCTTGGAGTCAACATGCCTGAGACATTGACATCTCGGGCATGCTGCTCCTTTGGCGAGAGGTAGTCTCCTCCGCGTCTTACCTGACTAGCAGACTGTAGTCAACAGCTTTCCTCCCTCCCTCGCTCCAGACTGCCCTCACACTCTCTCCAGACTGTCCTCCTGCACTCTCTCCAGCGCCAACAGACCTTTGTGTGGCCTCACACCACACCGTGACACACTTAGGCAAATCCACTGTCACTGCCGCTGTCCGTCCCACGCAGCTTAGCAGTGACAGCTGCCGGACTGGTAACCTTTCAGCGGACCTGCGGGGCCCAGGGCGCCTCCCGCCCGGTCTGAAATGTGTGGGGGGGAGGGGGATACGGGGCGCAGGAGGAAGGGGAGCAGCGAGTGACATAGGGTACGGGAGTGAATCGGAGAGCGTCGCATGATTTCAGCAAGTCGATCAGTGAACTAGGCCACAAGCCGCGGTTTGTTGATCCTCGAGCCGTTCATGTTTGAATCAGAGCGCATAGGGCGGTATTTAAATGGCAGCTCTACCTCCACAGCCGCCATGCTGCCAAGCAGGGCCGAACTGTACGTGATTAGACACAAATTTGTTCAAAATTTGATCAGAGGGAAAATTTTGTGATTATAAAACAAAATACATGACGAACAACTAGAAATCAGTGGATTTGCTGACGCTTCATCCTACCCCTCGTCCACGGATGGCCCCGAGGAGAGAGACCCCCTCCTCCTCAGATGGCCCGTATAAGAAGACCCGAGAGGGATCTCTTCCTCGGATGGCCCGCATCTAACCTCCCAGTAAACATTTCGACGTCGGCATCTCGGCAACGGCATGCTGACGTCGGTTGGACCTCGGCATAGGCGGACAACCGTCTCATTGCTCATTGCTCATTCTCATTGCTCATTGCTAACCTAACCAGTCTCATTGCTAACCTTGCTATTCCTGTTGGCAGTGCTGGATACCTTTTTCCAGTCTCATTGCTAACCTTGCTAACCTCCCTGTCGGCAGTGCTTGAGAGCCATTTCGAGTCTGATTGCTAACCTCCCTGTCGGCAGTGCTGGAGAGCCATTTCGAGTCTGATTGCTAACCTCCCTGTCGGCAGCGCTGGAGAGCCATTTCGAGTCTGATTGCTAACCTCCCTGTCGGCAGCGCTGGAGAGCCATTTCGAGTCTCAGTGTATGCCGACGGTGCTGGCCCGGTTCGCACACCAGCTGCCTCCTGTGCTGCTGAAGCTCTCAATCTTCCCTCTCCTTCGTGTACCCGACATCGACATGTTACTGGGCTGAGAGGGACCTCGTCCTTGTATGGTCCTTCTGAGAGGAACCAATTGTACTCAGAAGACCCGTATCTAACCTGAGAGGGATCAGGGACCTCGTCCTCGGTATCTTACCTAAGAGGGTCCTCGAACTTGGTTCTCATCTGAGAGGGACCTCGCCATCGACTGACCAGTACCTATCTGATCTGAGAGGGATCTCGTCCTCGCATGGCCCGTATCTGGCCTGTGAGGGACCTCGTCCTTGGATGGCCCGTAAAGACACGAGAGTGACTACGTCCTCGGATTGCCCGTATCTGGCCTGATATGGACCTCGTCCTCGGATGACATCAGAGGGACTTCGTCCTCCAGATGCTTATGATCATCAGCTGATATCACCGCGCCGCTGGTGTAGTGGTATCATGCAAGATTCCCATTCTTGCGACCCGGGTTCGATTCCCGGGCGGCGCACTGAATCTATTGCCGTTTTGTGTGTGTGTGTGTGGGGGGTAGCATGCCATGGATAGTAAGTAATGCACGGATGGGCTAAGACGGTTTCAGAACAGGATTACTGAAACCTATTCCCTGCGGGGGTGATTCTGCACTTCGGTCGCCCCGAACACACCGATGATTGCATATTCATATCTGTATTATTTGATCCGCATGCACAGCAATTGGCTAAGTACTATCGGATCTTACACAGTAGGGATTTCATGTGGATCTAACATCAGGATGCTGTTGAGAAATAACCAACGTCTTAGTGCCGTTTGCTATCACAGTTATCGCAAAACGTGGATTTGCGTTCACGCCTCGAAAAAAAAAAGCCTCAGCTGATCACACAAATTTCTTGCGTAATTATTTTTGCATTTGTTTATTATCGAGGATCTACCGCTGACACCATATCGATATTGACAAAAGCCGATACAAGCAAATCATTGACACAAAGCTCACAGCACCAAAATCACAAAACCAAACATTGACGTGAAAAATCAAACGACGCACGTGATTCTCAGATATCACTAAGAAGTGTGACTTTGTTAAAGCCACAAAACACACCTATGCAAGTAAATCATCAGCATATTTGGCTCAAGATACTAAGAAAGTCACACAAGTGCTTATGTGAACTTCACAAAACAAATAACTATGCAGGTTAAAAAAAATCATGATATATAGCTCAAGATACTAAGGTAATCCTTAGGTGCACCTTTAACAGACACAAAACACATCTATGCAAGGCAATCAATTACACACCACGACGTAGCGTGGCGATACAGTAGGTTGAACTAGAGGCCGAACCAAGTCTTCTACATCAGAACATCAAGCACACGGCGACTCCCTCAGCAGAACCACACGAGGACACAGGCATCAACTTCAGGTACAGCACCAACCAGGGCCTAGGAAGTCGAAGTCGTTCTTCGCCGCACGGGTGACCCAGGCGTGGAACAGGCTTTCCAAAGATACCATCGAAGCACCGAGTGTAGAGTTATTCAAGTACAGACTGGGGACAGAATGGGAGAACCATGCTGATAATTTAACTACAGGTTCTCCTACTAGTACTCAACTGTGTTCTTTTTACTGCAAGGCCAGCAATCAACGAATACAGCAGCCGACTCAGCTTCGAAAGAAGAAGAGGAGGCACCAGCTAAGTAAAATCTGCATCTGTAGTCCTGAGAAGCGAGACCTTGCGAGGCGCGAGTCGATGACTCGAGGAACAGCAGTCCTGACTCAGTCCGCACTGCAGACGGTTGACTCCTCCCAGCCACTCTGACTCGCTGCTCCCTGTGTAAACCCGTCAGAACCCTTCACTTGGTCCCATCAATGCTAACTCCCTCGGCTGAAAACACCACTCATTCCGCTGGCACGTGCACTGGCTCTAGTCTCCACGGGATCTTCCATTCCCTTCACTGACTTCAAAATCCCTTCACTGAGCTTCGAAATCCCTTCAACGCATCTCCCAACTCTATTAAACATTCTACGTCACTCCAGTGAACCTTTAAACCCTCTACCACTCTCCACTGAACCGTTTACCTGTCTCCGCTGAGGCTTATATCGCTCTCTTCTGGACCTTCTACCCATCTCCGCATTCCACTATTCATTTCTTCCTCTCAGCTGCACCTTCACTTCTTCCACCGAAACCCCTCCCTCCCCGCCTCGGCCACAATTACACTCCTGGGCGTGAGTCCGACTCTCCTGGGCGTGAGTCCGACTCTCCTGGGTGTGAGTCCGACTCTCCTGGGTGTGAGTCCGACTCTCCTGGGCGTGAGTCCGACTCTCCTGGGCGTGAGTCCGTGTCTGACTGGCCTCCTCACAGTACCACAGTACTCACATTCAGCCACTCCTCACAGTACCAGGCCTCCTCACAGTACCAGGCCTCCTCACAGTACCGAGCGGCGAGCGCATCACTCCACTAACGAGCGTCCCCGAGCGTCCCCGACCGACAAACACCCCCGGCCAGCCTCACGACCGACCCTCACTGACCAGCCCATCACAGCACCCACGGCATCACCAGGTTCACCAGCGCCCACACCCAGCCGCACCCGTCCCCACTCGCCGCGTGCATCCACTCCAGCTGCTCCGCCGTCAGCCCGTGCACCGTCACGTACCCCCTGCACGTGCACGGGTGCACCCAGAGCGGGTGGTCCTTCCTGAACCCGTCAACGTGCAGCAGCGGCACCCCAGCGCGACGCGCGACCAGCCCCGTCACGTACAGGTCCTCCAGATTGACGAACGGCGTGTCCAGCGCCCGGGTGTAGAGTCTCCCCGCGGCGGACCTCGTCAGGATGTACGCCGTGCCGGAGACGAAGTCGGGCAGCTGGTCTCCGGCGTGGAGTCGCGGAGGCAGGTAGTACTTGGACTCGGTGTCGCGATACGCCGTCACCGCTGCGTAGAGCCTCCCCGCCACCAGCGGCGCGTCGTCCGCGCATGCGCCGTGCGGCCGGGCGCAGCGGCGGATGAAGGCGAGCACAGCCGGCAGGTCCACCCACATGTCGTCGTCGACTTTGAGCGCGAAGGGCGCGGAGGGACCGCAGTGGCCGGACGACAGCCACTTCCCTCAAGACCGGACTTGGAGCAGATGAAGAGGCTCTGGGATTAGTGCTCGAACGAACGGCTCCTTGGAGGATGTCGCCAAACTCCGGCCGGACTCCGCCGCCTGAATGCGCGCCTGGTTTGGGATGGACATTAGGGGAACTAGAGTTAGTGATAGACGTGTGGAACAGGTGCGCAGAGGTGGCCGGAGGTGGCCAGAGGTTGACCGGAGGGAAAAAAAAAAGTTGGCAGGTAGACGAGTTGGCGGTGAACGGAGGTGGCCAGGGGACGGAGGGTGGCTGGTGACAGAAGGTGCGGGGACGGAAGGGTGGCAAAGGACGGAGTGGCGGGTGACGGAGGTGGCGGTGGACGGATAGTAGGTCGGTGGCGGTGACGGAGGTGGCGGTGACGGAGGTGGCGGGGACGGAGGTGGCGGTGACGGAGGTGGCGGGGACGGAGGTGGCGGTGACGGAGGTAACCACTATGTTACGCATCGAACTTCGATCAAATCTCGAACTGATACAATATTGTTGCGTCACAAAATGGCCTAAAAATGCAAAATTCCAAAAAGGTCATGTCAGTTCATATGAGGGCAGAGACCTCGGTTGATCTGTGGAAGGACATGACAACAGTGGAACATATTATTATGTAAAATGGATCCCAGATTTGAAATCAGCGTAACAAACTGTTCTAAAAACGGCCAGAAGCCAAAAAAGTTATCTGAGGGCATTGGAGGTCAGTGACCTCGGTTGATCTCAGAAAAGGTCAGTCAAGGTCACAATCTCAGCGGAAGCAACAACTGTCACCTGGAAACACCTTTGCATATGCTCCTGAACAACAAACACTCGGAAACTGCACATGTAACAAGGATCGATACTACGAGACGCCTTGTTTGTTTGTTTATTGGGGCTTTAGGGCGCGTCGACTGCTAAGGTCACTTTGCTACTACGAGACGCCAGTTGCGCCTGACATGACCTTGAGAAACAGGTCATAGGTCACTGTTTATGAACGTTGGAAGTTCGAAATTTTCAGAGTATGTGTCCAATTGTTCAAGAAAACGGTACTGAAAGTTGCATTGCATTCGGTTGATAACTACGTGAGTTACTTGCAAAAAACCGAGGGGTGGCATCTGCACCCCTCCTTCCCGGGCGAGGGTTAAACAGATTTCACCATGTTGACCAACATTCCCTGTTCTTTATGTCTGTAGAGTTGTAGATGATTATAAGGGGTCCGAGAATCTGTCGCTGAATGTGAATGTCAATATTTCGCTGTCTTCACAAACGATTCCAAGTGCTTCCAAATGCAAAAACAAAGGAAGACAACAGAATAAAGGACACACCCGGGATATGGTATTCTTAGATCATTCTGTTCTACAAAACTAAATCACAGATATTTAATTTATGTCGTCCTGAAAAATTCTGCCCCATATCGTTTTGAGCGATCACAATTTTCAAATGTAGATTCTTAGCCAAAATAGCCACTTTAGGTTTGGATCGAAGTTCTAGCGGGCGGGGGGGGGGTCGGCACCACCACTTTTCACCACGGGGGGCCGGGCCCCTGCTGCCCCCTGGTGGTGACGCCTCTGGTTATAACAAGAACAATAAATACAACGCCACGACATTGTTCACTTCTCACCCTCGACACTTCTATTTTAGGCATACTGGCAAATGCATCAAACTACTGGTACACTGTGTTCGCAAGTGGAGCTGGTGCAGCCAGAATCCAGTCAGACTCAGAGGACAAAACATCAGCGTCAGCTGCTTCCGTCAAGGTCTGGTTGAAATCTCCGCGCCTTAGCCGCCAGTGAAGCAGTATGGTGAAGGTCTAATCTCCGGTATGTCCGAGCAACGGACCTTCCTTGCCATTGGCGATGTAGACTAGAGGTGGCAAAAGTTGGTATTGTTTGGACCCAGACTGGGGAGAACCCAGTTATACCCAGTGCAGGACAAGTTCGGACCAGATATGTGCATGGATCTGAAAAAGGATCTATGATCCCAGAGGACCTCTCGACAAAACGCAATGTTGGATCTACGATCCCACTGGATCACACACCAAAATGCAACAGTGGATCTTGGATCTCAATGAATCCCTCGATTAAGTTGTGCAACGGATCTTAGATCCCACAGGATCCCATTATAAAAATGAAAATGGGTCTCTGATCCTAGCGGATCTCGGATCCGAGTGGATTCAACTTATAAACTATGTCTCAATTATAGTATTTCTTGTCAAAATATAATTAAATGCATACGCCCAAGCTAGTGCATTTACAACAAATTGAAAAGTACTGACAATTACTTCAAATAAAGGTTAAAAAAATACTCATCTGTATAATATCGGGTCAGGGATCCAGCGGATCCCAGTGCAAAATGGTGCCTGTGATCTCGGATCCCGGCGGATCCATCGACAAATGTTGAGGACAGATCTATGATCACAGTGGTAACATCGACAAATTGTGAGGGTGAATCTATGATCCCAGCGGCATAGGATCCAGATCCCAGACGTCCATTTCGATTTCCGAGGCACTCTTCCGATTCGGGTCACAGTCGCGAGGAATTCACAGACTAGCAAAAAAGTTGGTATTCGCAATACTAACTCTTGATCGCAAATCTTGCATTTCGATACAGTTAAGGTGTCAAGTGTAAGACTAACTCTTGTTAGTTCCGAAGATATCATCAAGTCAGAATCTCCAACAGTCACATACAAACAACAACAGATCTCCGGCGTATCAGGTAACTGCACGTACACGGAGTCAGCACCTCACTCCCCAGAGAACCAAGCACAAAACAAAGCACATTCACCTTGCGTCTCCTCGTGTTCTCCTGTTGGAAGTCCCCACCCAGAAACACCGTAGCTCATCCCCTCTCGCGCCGGCCCCAATAGTGCGGGCGGCATATGGCGCGTGCGCGCTGGCGGACGTCTGTCTCGGCGGGCGATGATCACCGCCGTGTGACGACTAGACGAGACGAGCACGCCAGAGCTCGCACAAGCGTGCGGGCCCGATGTGCGGCCTTGCCGAGGCTAGCGCCGGCGGCGGTGCCTCACTGACGGACAGTGCAGTTTGGTCTGTCAAAGAACGGCCCAGCATGATAAAGCTGAAAGAGTACGTCGTCGTGCACCTTGTCGTGCTGGAATAGTAACTATTTTTAAGTCGCTAGGAGAAGCGAGATGCGTGTGACGTATCGTTGAGCCAGCCATAGTAGACGCTTTTGGTTAAATACAACTTCTTGGTTCATAGATGGTCAGATACATGTTTAAGGCACCATGAGCATTCGAGTGCGTGAAATTCAGGTGCGAGGGGACAACACAGAAGGATCGATGACGTTACACTCACAGCACTTAACGTGCATTGACGAACACCCATCGGCTGTTAGGTGAACGCCTGCCGGAACCTAAAAACGGACGTTATTTATGTGAGCGCCCAGAAATGTACTAGTATTTCTCGGGAGATAATCGGTGGCGTGAAACGTGCAAAGGGTATATTTGGGTGACAAAAGTGCGGCTCAGGCCAATCAGAGTCGTTATCAGGATGATTCAAAGTTACAAGTGGTCCAGACGCTTATGATTCGGCAAGACATTACGTGTGATGATAGACCCCCTTGTTCCTGACCATCCGGTCTGAGGGCACGTGTGGACACACACGGCCCCACACTTTGCTGGATCGAGATGATACTACTATTCTACAGTGTGAGTGTGCATTTATGCGGACGGGAACCAAGATCATGTACCTTTCGAAGGGACAAAAAGAGATATACCAACACCTAACTAAACTATTCATGTGGATATGTGTGCCGATAAAAAGTTCGTTGTAGGGGGTTAGTATGGGCGGCGCGCTCTTGACTTTGCACGCTGTTTGCAACTCATGTTCACAGACTTTAACTTTGGAGTTACGGCTGCTGTGTAAGGGTATATTACCGATCCGGCATTTTTCGTTGGAGGTATCACCTTTGCCACGGCTTAGGTCCCCAATATAACCACAATTACTCGCATGTAGACCAATTTACTCCCAAAATCCCTAGAACTAACCATTGACATTTTTGCTGAATCGGCTAATACTGACAGGGTTCAAATTTACCATTGTAGGATATCGATAATTGCAGGCCCGATGGATTTATTATTTTCTTTTCTGCTGTTTGATTTAACTCCCTAATGTATTAAATGACTTTTGACCTCTGGTGACCTTCTGACCTGACCTTCAAACGAGCGCAGTTCGTGATGACATAATATTGTTGGTTATATTTTGTGAGTGTGGAGCGATTCTGTAGGGTAAAGCTGTCCTTTGGCCACAGCCGGAAATTCGAGACCACAACACTCTTGTTAGAGGATGGGTTTGTGTTTTTCAGCGTGCGTAAAATGCTAACTTGTGTCATATTAATTCTGAGCTCCATAAAATTAATGCGTTTTTCTCCTTTTACCAACCCCAACCCTCCCCCACAAATGATTTAATTATTGTCTCTCCATGATGGCACCGGAATGCGGCTTTATGTTGTCCCACAACGAAGGGTATCAGGGTTTGCAATATAAGACCAATCCTCTTCGAGTGTGAATAAGACTCTGAGTGAATTTTATTGATTTACAGGTTGAAATGTTGCACAGTCTAACCTCTTGCAAAGTCACCTTGGAGGTCATCTGAGTCGTCACTAGGCAAACATTTTGCCACAAATCTAACCATAATAGGCAGATAGAGCGTTGAAAATAACACCACTGTGGCTTTGTATCGTCGATTCACGTCGGCCCGGATAATATGCTAGCGTGACACCTACTCGTTGGATCATCTCAAACTGACCCTCAAGTACTAGATTTTTTTATTCTATTTCTCAGAAGGTCAAAGGTCCAAAATTTGATTTCGGCCATACAGTGCCGATGGTGGTCTTAACTTCTCTCTATTCACCATATTTCTGAAGCGCCTTAGAAAAGACAAATACATCTCAGAATTGGTTATTTAGATGGCAGCAGTTTTGCTATAGTTTTGAATGAATAAAAGGTATGGTCACACGCAAAAGGAACTCTTCAGTTTTTTTACTTAAGCAAAGGAGAAGGAGCGCGGATAGAATCAACTGTTCAAGCGGACCTGTTGCGTTAAATTTGAACCACGGTTTCGAGAAATAGATATGACACATAGACGATATCAAATTTTGAATTCGCCGATTCAAACACCAGGTTTGTCTCGATTGAGAAAGAGCGCTGTTGTTGTGTTGAAGTAGTGAAACATGTCAGATGTGGGTGTACTCTATCGTGCATAAAGAAGTCAACTTACAACAAGACATATAACCCTTTTTGTCAAGGTATTTGTGAGTATACCACAAGGATATTGATGATGATTTTTGTCTTCGCAGATTGGATCTGTTGCGCGAAAACGTGAATCTGAACCAGAAAAATTATCAATAATGCGACAATTGGTGTATGTGTTATATCAATTTCATATTCTCAATATATTTTTTTTTTTTTTTATTTGAGAGAGAAGTAATATACTCTTTTTTCACAAAGAGTAGATGGCAAAGATTTTGTTTTTTGACTCTGGAGCGTGAGACTCTTTTGAGAATAGACCTACAGAACGGGTGAATCCTTTTGCGTAGAAGTTTAAGTGAAAGAACATAGATCCGCAACAATATTGCACTGGTAATCCAAATAAAATGCACCAATAAATAATCTTAACCTCGAAGGGTGTTGAGAAGCGTTAATATGCTAACCCGCTGAATCCACTTCGTGTACACTCTATAAAGGCCTCACTTGTGCATGATTCTCTTGATGGGTCAGTGGGTCACCACATTATCATGGGAACACCTAAAATAACACTTCATTTTCGTGTTTTTCCGGATAAAATAAGGATAATAAATAAAACCGGTATGGTGGTGTAAATTTAAGAAGCATAGTGATAGAGAGTAAAAAGACGGGATGGGACTATTTATTGATAAAAAAACACCCAATCTCCAAATTTTATCTCTGTGAGCAAATAGACAGCGTTACCTATAGGACTAATTATTCAAAAAAAATTATACAAAACCAACTAATATTATTTCTACCATGTCGCTGTATTTCATAGATCAATGTGTCCAATGAGTCATGCAGTCCATCTCAGAGAGGTCATAGAAAAGAGAACAGGTTTAATAGGTCAGAATTTATCAATTACGAGCTAACAAATTGAACCTATAAGGACATAGGGGGTCCACTTTCAATGGTTCACTCACAATGTCTCACCCTCGCTTATTCTATGCTAACTACGTTCATTCAAAGAAAATCAGCGAGTCATATGGATAGTATGGTCTCTCAGCGAAATATGTGGCGGTTCGATTCATAAATTTAAGTGTTATGGATGTTCTTTGATGTACATATATGACCGTCAGTTATCTGTGCTTACGCCATGCTCTAAGGTGTCCTCACGAAAATGCAAATTTGCCGGATGGCTGATTAAACCCTGGCACATGCTTAGCTGTCGCTACACTTCCAATCAAGTGACCAACTTTTGCACCCAGTCAGCATTCAGTCGGCACCCCGAGGGGTTCAAAAACCCACTCTCTCTCCGACTTTGACAATATGAACGGTTAATATGATTGCGGAAGGAATCTTCGATCCGAAAATTCTCGTTTGAGAGGATATAGAGGTGTACTATCTCTCTCTGATGTTAGGTTTTCGCTTGTCGATCTGTCCTGGAATGCCCCAGGTGGTATAATCAGTAATCAACTGTTTGATATCTCATCAGACAGGTGATATCAAACAGATAAAGTTATGATTGAAAGGTAAGATGATTGGAAGTTGCTAAAGATCAAATGGAGGGACACAAACAATGGATAGAGAAATAAACACAAATTCAGATGGCAAAATACAAATACAGAGCTGATAAAAAAATGATAAACAAAAAAAATAAAGAGCTGATAACATGGACAGGAAGAGGAGACTGAAAAATAATGTTACAGCACACAACATGTCAAACAGATGAGAAACAGAATGGCTACACCGTGCCAAAGGAGACAAACGCATGAAGAAAATGACAACGCACATAAAAACACAACATGAAAGTCAGAGCTAACAACAGAATGACAAAGGAAAAACAAAATGGAAGACAATTTTACAAGGTTACAGAGGAACCACAAATTACATAAAAAGCAACAAGTTTTAGTTGTGGCAGTCTGGTTATGGGCGCAAAATAACTAAGGAATTGTTTCTCCCTAAAACCCCAATCAACAAACAAGCAGTGGCAGTAAACAACTTGAACAGGAGACTGAAGGTCTGGCAACAAAGGACATTGCCCATCCACAAAACAAAATGGATCAGATATGTCAACCGAGATTAACTCCACACAAAACCCAGACCCATTTCGGCCAACACCTAGCAACACCCCCTCCCCCTCCACCTCCCCTAATAGCAGCAGCACATATTCAGTCAGTGCATCTGCAGTGCAGCTCCACTTACAGGCGAGACGCGGGACAGCCAGTAGTAGACCAGCAGTAGTACGACAACTGCCCCCAGGAGGAAACGAGCAGAGCGCCGGGCAAGGAGCCTCCTCGGCGTCTGCAGCCAGCTCTTGGCTGCCCACACAGTCATGCTAGAATGGCAGGGGGCTCTGCCAGGTCACTGCAAGACTGCCATTGAAGTTGGAGAGCATCGGCACACAGGTAGCTGCTGGAGGCTGAATGGCCAGCATCAGCGTCTTCTGGGTTCACACATCGGGCGTTTGTCAGAGTCTGCAGACAGATAGTTCATTCACACACATGATGCATAGATTCAGGCTAGGCTTGTGCAAATGTAGTGCGAAATGGCTTAGTAGTCTGCTTTCCAGACATGATCACCAAACAAGAAAGCACCTATTGTGTTTACTTCGTGCGTAATAAACAATTGTTGATGATGTTAATGATGTTGACTGCTCTGGTACCCATTTATCCAAATTGTATTCAACATTTCACTTAATTCCAAAATGTTACTATTGCAAATTCTGAACAGGGATGCTGATTAGAGTTTCTGCACTACACAAGTATGATTATCCCCTGTGAGAGCAGATTCTGCACAAGGTTTTTTGCTAGCTGCTTCTAACTTCTGGGACTAGCGGACTTGAAATTTTCCGACTTTTGCATATTTGATTGACACATCAACATTTTGTCAAAAATAAATCATCCCCGCAGAGGCAGTGTCAGGCTCCCGTTTTTGGAACGGTGCTACAAATGTGAATGTGGTTGCACGGCGTATACATGCTTTTAAGTTTACTTTGTGGTGCAATAAATGGGTCAGAAATATTTTCCATCCAATATGCATCATAAATACTGAGATTGTACATGATTTGGTATTAGCAGGGCAGGCATCACACTTCCCAACACAGCACTCAGCAGTCAGAACTGTAGCAAGAGCGGCGCCACCTTACAAAAGTAGGGGAGATGGAGGCATTTTGAAGTAAATTTTACAATGCAACGTCCATAGGCGAAGTGTTAAAATCTCAAAATGTTGGGGACGCGTCCCTCTTTGGTGCTGCCCTTGCACTGTAGGTGACGAGCCCGAACAAGTGTACAGGGCGGTGCAGTGTGCAGTCAGCTTGATGACGTCATGGGGACAGTCTGCAAAACGCGGCAGGAACTTTGTAGGATATTTTGGGCAGCCCAATTCCTGCCCCAAATGGGGCAGAGGCAGGGCCTGAGGCCTTTGTTGCTATTCCCATGTTCTGACTTCTACAGGGTGATTCCGAGGGCTCCGTTTATAAACATGGTGTGTGCGCATATGTATATGAATTATGATAGCCTCATATTTGATGAAGTTGTTGCTCACAAACCAAATATGCTCTCCTTCCATTTAGTGGCGTACAATGTCTATGTTCTGGTCATTTATAGACCTCCATCCTAGTAACTCGGCACTGCTCAACAAGGCGCTTGCGGATTTCATTGCTAACTTTTGCCAATGTAAAGAAATCCTCCTCCTGGGCGACTTTAATCTTCCCAACATCAGTTGGTGTAGTGGTGGTCCTTCCTTGGCATGCACTCCTCTCGAGGTAAGTTTTTTGGATGTGTTTGACCTTCTTGGTCTTGGACAGTGGATAAGTGAGTCCACCTACCCCAGATATGGCAATACACTTGACCTAATCTTGACCTTAGACTTAGATCGTGTTGGCCAGGTTCAGGTGTGTCCTCCCCTACCTGGCCGTGATCACTGTCCTACCATGATCGATTATGTGTTTTCGGCTACATCTGACAGCCAGCCTAGCAGTACTCCCCAACACAGAGCATGGCACAAAGGAAACTATAATGCCATCCGGCACAAGCTTGATGGGAAGAGTTGGCGTTCACTTGAAGCATTAAATGCATCTGATTCATTTGATTATTTTGCTGATTATACAAATCAGCTGATTTATAAATTTGTTCCTAATAAATCCTCCCCTAGGGTTAAACCTCATAACCCTCTAGAGCCCCCACAGCTAGCCTCATTCATGAAAAGCAGAGAGCTTGGTGTCACTACAAAGATGTAAGACAACACTTGGGAAGGAAGGCTGAAGGCACCCATTTGGCTTATTCCTCATTTGCTGAAACCAATCATCGCTGTAGAACTTTTGTGGTTAAGTCCCAGGATAACTATGAAGAGAGCCTCATCCAAAGATTTAATGGCAATCCTAAGATCCGTCATGCCTACATCCGTAAAAAGGTAGGCCGTCAATATGCGCGGCCATTGCGTCCAGAATCTGGGCAACTGTCAAGACAATGCTGGAAAAATGTGTGAATGCATGGCTGATGCATTTGTCTCTGTATATACAAATAAAACCCCTTCCAATCCAGCTCCCCATCAGGAGTTTGAGGGAGTTTTGGAAACGCCACATCTCTGTTGACCGTGTGAAGGCAGTCCTCTCTCAGCTTGATGGCAATTATTCTATGGGTACTGATGGGATACATCCCATGCTGCTTAAAGAGTGTGCCTCCGAGTTAGCGGAACCCATGACCATCATTTACAATAAGTCCATCCAGGAAGGTTGTGTCCCTGACCAGTGGAAATCATCCTTAGTCATACCCATATTCAAGAAGGGTGTCTGCCACGACCCTCTCAATTATAGGCCAATCAGCATTAACTCGGCATGTGGGAAGGAGCTGGAACGTATTTTATGTTCGCACTTCCGTGGATACCTAGAGGGAAATCTCCTACTCATCGAGCACCAGTTTGGTTATTTTATTTCAGCAAGGTTTTTGATGTGGTGTGCCATGAAATCTTGCTCGAAAAATCATACAGACTAGGCATTCACAGTCATCTTCTTCAATGGGTTGCATCCTTTCTAGGATGTCAAATGAGGGCTTGTGTTAGTGGCGAGACTAGCAGAGCCAGGGAGGTGAGAAGTAGAGTGCCCCAGGGCTCTGTTCTGGGGCCTCTCCTTTTCTTGGTATATATTAATAGTATTGCCGCAAACATGACTACCTCCTACACAATCTTTGCAGATGATTTAAAAATGTATGCCTGTGTTACTGTGTATCACATCCTATTTCCCATGCAGTGCCCTCCTCCATTTAGTGTGTTCAATTGATATCCTCTTCTACACCGCGGCATCTTGGGGCCTACATATAAATAGGGTGATGATGATCTGGGTTTAATGGCTCTGCAGAAAACCCACATATGACTAGGAAAAAGTGTGCGGTTCTCCGTTTTTCCCGACCTAACCGTGAGCCCACTCTTCCTACCTATTACCAGAATGGACTAGCTATCCCAGCTGTTGACAAACACATGTATTTGGGTATACTGATTGATACTCAGCTTAAGTTTCATGACCATGCTCAGAAAGTAGCACACAAGGCTGGTGGACTAGTCTTTTTTTAATCTACTGTTTCCTGCTCTCCCGAGTTCGTGCTCTTCCTCTGGAAAACTCACATTCGTCCTCTCCTGGAGTATGGTAATGCATATGGAATATAACTGGCTACCTTACAGATTATATATTGGAGAGAGTAAAGAGGAGCTAGACTAAGCAAATTTCTGGGCTTGAAAACTTGTGTTACTCTGAGCATCTTAACTCTCTCAACTTACTCAGTGCAAGGTCGTCTTTTGAGTGCTGATCTGATCCAGCATTGGAAGGTGCTTGACCAAAAGTCATGTACCCATCCTGACAATCTGTTCACCCTGCTAAATCTCTCCAGTACCAGAGGACACTGCTCTTAAAACTGAATCATCTGACTGTGGCAACTGATGCTCGGAAATGCTTCTTCTCTGTGCGATGCATCCAGAAGTGGAATCAGCTCCCTGGCAATATTGTCTCTTCTCCTAACTTGTCAAGCTTTAAACAGTCACTCAACACATGCATTTGCGATGACCTGTATGCCTACACTGGATGATGATTGGGGCTTTAGGGCGCCGCAACAAAGTAGTTATATGGCGCCAATATGCGTACACTGGATAGCTAATAGTAGGAACTAAGGTTAACTGATCAGGCCATGATTTTTGTGAATTGGTACAAACCCTGGACAGTTGATTGATGGCAATGATAGCTTGGCAATGATAGTGATACAATTGATCAGACTGTATAATGTTATTAATGTAGTTTTTTCAGAGTTTTCAAGAGGATTGACCTCTATTATATTACAAGAGAATTTTGTAATATATAAAGTCAATCCTCTTGAAAACTCTGAAAAAACTACATTAATATCTGAATAACCTGAGGAAAAGTAAAATGACTCTCAAGTCTGTATAATGTTACTTTTGTTTCTAGAAGACTTTTGTTTCTATTCCAGCCATCTTCTTTGCACAACCTATGGACATTGTTACTCTCTCGGCTGGCGCGTCTGCACACTACAGTTCCTATTTTCCATGTGCACCTCTTCCTGACATGAAGCTATACCAGGCAAGAGGGGTAGGATTTCCCAGATCAAATTTTGCACCTCAATTTTCTCGGTAGCTAATGTTGTTGACCGAGGGGGAGGGGGTATTGGTAATTGGTAGGTCAGGCATCACACTTCCATACACAGCACTGTAAAGAGTATGATAAGCCTGAACAAGTGGTAGGCGATGCAGCCGGCTTGATGACGTTATTGGGAGTGAAACATAATCAAATTAGAGCCTAGTTCCGCTGGCTGGAGTTGAAGTGGCACAGCCTCCAGCAGAATTTCAACACATCCCAATGTGGATAGGGATAAGCGAGTCAGAATTAGCTGGGGCATAGTTAAAAAATTGGATGGAGATTGAAAAATAAATATATGCCCCATTAATTACAATTGATACGCCTCACAAATCACAATGTCATCAAACCGGCTACACCGCCTGCCACTTGTTCAGGCTTATCACAACACCTACAGTACTGTGTACAGAAGTGTGATGCCTGCCCGGCCAATGCCGGGAAGGGGTGGGCCCAGGTTTTCAGCAAATCCCATTTTATCTAGTGTAAAATGATAATTTACCTTTACCCAGAAAACGATTTATCGACGCATTAAAGGAAAAGTTTCATCTTAGTATAAAATTTGAGTTGAGATAGCCATGTTGTTGGATTTTCATTGAAATTAAGCATGGTAGAAGTTAAAACAACCACAGAGCCAGAAGTCTAATCGAAAATAAATACAAGCTTAACCTAGACGATTGCAACAAACAAGTCCCTAGAGTATTTTAATGGGAACTCAAAGCCGATGTCGTCTTTATTTACCAAATGTTGGTGATGTTAAAAATAGTAAAGTTGACTTTCTTCCTCTACCTGGCGATGGTGATAGATCAGAATACGCCTACGATTCATGGCCGATGTGCTTATTTTCGCACGATGATAAACAAGGATTCGTTTGTATTCGAGTCGCCAGAAGAGTCTGCGAGAATTGCACCATATATTTGGTAGCGTAAAG
Organism: Semibalanus balanoides; assembly: GCA_014673585.1. NCBI lineage: Eukaryota > Metazoa > Arthropoda > Thecostraca > Balanomorpha > Balanidae > Semibalanus > Semibalanus balanoides. The sequence goes on along the minus strand of VOPJ01012581.1, from coordinate 161,379 downwards.
GTTTCCTCTAATAACCAAAATTCTTTGACGTGCGTCAAGCTAGCAGCAGATCGATATTGCCCAATATCGATACCCAATATCAATATCGATATCGATATTGCCCACTACTTGCCGATATTCGCAATTTGTATTGAGGTCCGTCGCCTTAGAATCGTCTGAACTGGGCATGTAGGACCTCCTTGTCACGCTAAACACGAAAAACATAAAATCAGCCTGGAACAATGGTTACTTTTCAGGGTTATACCGTTTTGTAAGGAATACTATTTTGAGGTCCGTCGCCTTATAATCGTCTGAAACNAACCTTTTGTCAACCATTGACGTTTTGGATCCCTCTTTGACAGGGTTCATCCAATCAGTGTGCAACTTATGCAATCAAAGCTTAACTACGCCCAAAAACTCAAATAAACGTAACTAATGAGCCCAATGTTTATGGAAGGATAAACAATAATCTTTCCAGATGGAGCATTCCACGATAGATCGACCAGATAAATATAATCACCTTCACATTTCATTTATCTCTGTAATATAGTCCAGGGGTTATCATAAGCGGTAAAGCCAGAGCCTGTGACATCGAAAAATAATCTGAGCAGCGGTTTTTCAAGATATAGCCTCGGGCACTTTTAAGAAGAGAGCCGCCTAGAGTCGATATTGGGAGGCTCAAAAATCCCATTTAAAGGTCAAAAGCGATTTTTGTATCTGTCTATCTTAAAAAACATTGACCAGGCTTGAATCATCATTACATGGAAAATCGACTTTCCATTGATAAATTGTCCTGGCCCACCAGTAAACAGTTAGGTCCGAAAAATACAATTTGTTTAGAACTCAATTTTTGTATTGAGTTAAATTAGTTTGCTTATGGCTATTCCTTGGCATTATAGTAAGTAATTTCTAGACGAAGTTTCAGATCTCCAGGACAAAACACGAAGCCACTAGACTGATTTTTTAAAAGGGGTGTTCGCTGATGGGCACTCTTCCATATAAATCACCTTGGTTATTACCACGGAGAAGAGATGTACAGGAGGCGCCACTCGGACGCTTTTGGCGACAGACGCTTTTGGCATAGCTTATATAGAAGCCAGACAGAAAAACAAAACAGCGATAAGCTAGATGCTATTTGAACAGCTAGAGGCTATTTAAAACAGCACATATGGATATTTAAATCAACATAAAAGTGAGTCAACATCACATTTTAACGTACCTATGGATGGGTCTCATAGGGTCCCGGCCTGGAGCGGGCGGCCGAGCGGCTTTTCCTGGCTGAAATACATTTTCCTGACTGAAAGCGTTGTCGCCGACAGCAATGGGTGAACCCTAGGGTGGCGCCTCCTGTATATCCCTTCTCTGTATTATTACTACCGCACAAGTTTCGGGGGAATGCAACTTTGTCTTCTTAAAGGGGCCTACTAGTCCTGTGTCGACATTACTTAACGTAGAGAGTTTATTATTTAGCCAAAACCCATTTTTCGTTCTGCTCTACAAATCTGCTATCTCAGTTCTAAGCCCCATGTTAAAGGTGAACTATTCCCTTTAACTTACCTAGGTGCATATACATGATAGGGAAGGCGGGGAAGCCTGACCACTTAAGCTTTGAAAGGAAACTGTAAAAGCTATTCGATTTTGTTTTCTTCACAATAAGCGCACTACGGCTTAGATCAACTTTTCCTCTGTACAGGTCACCTACAAAAAAGTAATGGTTGGTACTAGTGTTGTGACCTCAGATAATCGCCTTATATCTCCAAACCATGGTGTCGGAATCGTTGAAATTTTGGCATCCTGGTCAAGGCTGTTCGTCCTAAAAATGCAAATACTCGTTTTTTCCTTTGGCTTTTGCACCCATGCATTTCTGATAAATTTCTGCAAAACAATCTTACAGCGCCTCTTTTCGGTGAGGATCGTAACTAAATTCCTACTTACGCCTCTGATACCCAGCAGCCGTATCCGCACCCGGCCAACAGGCTCTCGAAAACAGGTTGCGCAACAGGGATGAATGAAGTCATGCTGATTGACATGGGTTCCTGCTGTAAAGGCTAGCGTCAGGCCATAGTCCGTGGTCACCGCGGCCCGGGTCACCTGGGTCATGGCCTCCGGCCATTAACGCTCGCAGAGAGTTGAGATAAGCGCGCTACAGTTGAGGCGAACTGGGCAGGGTCGGGCCGGATCGGCGTAATGCTTTCTCCCAGGTGAACGAATATATCATTGAGGAGAGAGGAGAGAAGCGAGAGAGAGAGGGAGGGGGAGAGGGAGAGGGAAGAGAGGGCGAGGGCGAGGGCGAGGGAGAGGGAGAGGGAGAGGAAGAGGGAGAGGAGAGGGAGAGGGAGAGGGAGAGGGAGAGGAGAGGGAGAAGGGAGGGGAGAGGGAGAGGGAGAGAGGGGAGGGAGAGAGGAGAGAGAGAGATAGGAGAGGAGGCGGGAGGGAGGAGATTAGATAGAGAGAGAGAGGGAAAGTGAGAGATATATATATTATATAGTATATATTACATATATATATATAATTATATTACATTATTATAGTATATATATATATATATTATTATATAGTATATATGGGCGGCATATGACCTTATGTTGTCGGCCGCCTTAAACCCCAATCATGCATCATCATTATATATATATATGATATATATATATATATATTATATACCTATACTAAATATAGCTCATATAATAATACTTATATATAAATATAGTAATATATATATATATATAGATATGATATATATTATATCAAAGCTATATGATATATATAAGTTGCGTAAATTTGTTAACATAGAGATCTGCTGATTGCTCACATAAAAAACGGATTTATCTCAGTCCGAGCTCCTTTTGTCACCTTCTACATTTATAACATATATTTTGTTTACTATTTTCTGTGAATGACTAATATCGCACCGTATGTGAGGAAGGTTCTCAATAATTGCACCTGCTTCCAACGAATCTGCACTCACCGTCTCTTCAGATCAGAACTCCAGTCAGCCCGACCCTCTCCCTGCTCAGACGTTTCCGGATTATTCGGAGACGCTCGCACCTCTGACTTGTATCGGTCAACCGCATAGCTGTTGCTCCCACGCAAACAGCACAGTGCAGGGGGTACCCGATTTGTAATGGGGTGAATACAGCTATTGGTTGACCACGGGGTCCTTTACTATCATTGCGTACTACGAATGAATACCCTCTACCTAGAGCCGCAATAAATCGGTTTAACTAACGCGTGGCTACGTGCGCGGTACGCTTACTACCCTACATCAGGGCGGTCTTAGGTCGAGTTGCCTTCAAGTGCACGAAGTTTTGAAGAGAATCGTGTTTTTTTCGAAAATCTGGTGTTTTTATTTGATGCGTAGAGATGTGAAAAGTGATAGAAAGCGCGCTATCTGGAGGACGGAGAACATGTACGCTTAGAGTTTTCAGGGATATCTATTGTTTAAGCAAACGCTGGGCTAAGTTTTTAGGCATCTATCAGTACGTACCTTACCATAGGTACTTTGCGCATCGATCCTGTACCTATAGACAAGTAATCAAGCGAACGCGAATTGTATAAAATTTGTAATCAAAACTCTTGCTACTCTGTGCCCCTGCTGTCAGCGGCGGTGTATTTTTCGCCCACTGCCGGGGCGAGACAGAGCAGTGACGACACTCCTGCAGTGTTCCGATCGCTACGGCTTATGTCACAGGCAGCACATGTGCATGGATCTGAAAGAAGGATCTATGATCCTAGAGGAATCTCTCGACAAAACGCAATGTTGGATCTATGATCCCACTGGATCCCATGACAAAATACAACAGTGGATATTGGATCCCAGTGGATTCTTCGATTAAATTTGGCAATGATCCTGGATCCCATGATAAACAATAAAAACGGATCTCTGATCCTAACAAATCTCGGATCCGACAGGATCCGACTTATAAATTATGCCATAATGTCAGTATTTCTTGACAAAATATAACTAAAGACATACGCCAATCTAGTTAAAATTACAACGAATTGGAAGGTACTGGCAACTACTAAAAATATGGGTTCCGAAAATACATATGTGCATAATGGCGGGTCTGGGGCCCCAGTGGATCCCAGTCCAAAATGGTGCCTGCGATCTTGGATCCTGGCGGATGCGTCGACCAATATTGAAGACAGATCTATGGTCCCAGTGGATTCATCGACAAATTGCGAAGATGGATTATGATCCCAGTGGATCCGGGACCCAGATCCCAGAGATCAGATCCCGGGATCCGCTTTCGGGATCCCAACATATGTCTGGTCACAGGTGCGTCAGTATAACAGTGCGCCACGGATACAGACGTGATATTGGGGGCTTTCTCGTGCCGGGCGCGTGGTGGTACGCGACTTCCGAGAGGCCTTGCTGGACGGCTCTGGGCGTTTCTGGGATGACGGCGTGGAATGGGCGGCAGCGGGTGGACCCCTGCCCTCCTCTGCGGGACCGTGCGCAGTGCAGGCTGTACAGGTGTGTGCACTGTGCAGGTGTGCTTCGCTGTGGAGTGTGGAGGTGTGCCGCCTGCAGCCATGACAGGCCAGGCCCGGCTGGCTGTGCTGAGGATAAACCACCCAACCCTGCAGCCAAGGGTGGAGAATTGTGTTCAATGTTGCCCCGGCCGAGGCACGAGAACTAGTTACGTAATCATACTTTGTATCAGGAGCCTCGGTAACTATTTTACATTACTCGTAAGGGGTTTATTGTCTTAGGTGCACTATTCTAGATAACATCGTCTTTACTCTGCTTATAGTGGCGATCGTTGATATAAACCAAAAACAATATACAAACGAGTATATGTAAAAATTTCGCTACAGGAGGTATTCATTACGTGGTTTTATCGATCAATGATCAAACCAAAATAGCTTCTATCGTAAGACAATCTATTTGGACATTTAAAAAGGTAGGCTCACACTTCTTTAAAGAAAATAATACTTTTATTTATTTTGGCAACAATTGCTAGGCTTTCGTCTATGGTATACATGATTTATTTAAATTTACTAACTAATGAAATTATGATCTTTTCGATGTTGTAAGTTTTTTTTTACACAAATTAAAAGCAAGTACAATTCTCAAAGCAACTTGCTATGGTACACATAAGGTCCTGCTTCTTTCTCCTCTAGCGTATGTTTGACGAGCGAGTTAAAAATCGACCTGTAGGTATGCATTCAAACTGCATTACTTTAGTGGCCTTCAAATTGATTTTTGAACGCATTGGCTCCCTTATCCACTGGCTGTTTTTAGCAAAAACAACGTTATTTTTAGCCGTTTTTGGCAGTCAAAACCCGGTTTTTCGTTGCTTAAAAGCCAGCCCATGGATAGGTGAAGCCAATGCGCCAATCATAAAATATTGACAGCTTCAGTATGGCGGCCTGAATGCACATTTGTCCTTTTTAATTCGCCGTCCAAAGATATCGCTAGAGGAGAAACTAAGCCGAACCCTTAGTGTGTACCAAAGCAACGTGCAGTCCCTGTAGCATATTAACTTTCTTTCGAAAACACATGACATCAATTGTTTTCCCATCCACTTATGTGAAGCGCGCCATAGCTGGCGCTGGTGTTTCAAATTTGTTCAACGCTGGACAATGTCCCTGAAACATATCCGCCGACACTAATTTAAGGACTGGTAGGACGTGTAAACGCACGATGAGCTTTTGATGCAAATTCCAGATGTTTTATTATTTGCTATTTTTGGGGGAACAAATGATTGTTTTTCATTGATTATATTATATAATGCATAGTGTTAAATACAACCAGAAGCGAAAACTATAAAAACTCTAATGTTGAAAGTAAGTGAAGCAATTAACAAAAAAATGAGAGGTCGCAACCACTAAAAGGCCGCCATATTAGACGCACATCTAACTGCTTATTTGGTTACGTGTTCATTTAATTAGCTGTTATATATAGATGGAGAGAATTACGGGGCGTAATAGATCACAAACAAGCAGATACGCAATATAAGTTATGCAGTGCTTTGAATTAGATTGTGATTGCGAAACCAAAAACAATTACGGTGTAAACGTCCGAAAGGATTTTAATGAGGAGCCAATAAAGTACTTTGCAAGCAGCTTGCAAGTACCATTGGTCGTTTGTTTAGTTGCCGTGGATCACAATATACCACAACATTTATCTATAACATTGACAACCCGTCTTTAAGTAATACACTGTCTGTATGCAAATGTATAAGATTTACAACATAATTTTAGTCCGTCTATCTTTCAAGCAATAATCCATTTTGGTGGAAAAAAGTGATTATTTCCCTTTAACAAGACAAAGTTGGCAATGAGCAGTCTCCTTGACTACCGCCCCCACCCCTCTTTGATAGCGCACCGAATTGATAAAGTAATGTTTTTGGACTAAATTAGTACCTACATATTACACCTGAGGACACAGGGTGCATGCGATTTAAATGAAAAAACTTTGAAACGTTTTACTTTACCCATATTTTCCACAGATAGTCGTATCGAGTAGGGAGCCTTTCAACTTTAACTTGCATTTTTATGCTGTAACTATATTTTCATTTTTGTATTTGCTAAAAAAACTGAGGGCTTGCAAGCAAAACAAGTCTCCCAAAAAGTTGCCCTGTCCACGGCCGGTGCTGCCAGGGTGGATTCTCCACCCATGCCTGCAGCCATGTTTCTGAGTCTATAGCCATGGGCTTCGCCACCGGGGGAGGGGGACATGGGTTCCCTTAATTCAAGCTGGTGGGACAGAGTGTCTTTTGTCCCCAACTTCACCTTTAAAGGTAGTGTGCCTTCTCTTTTGGAATATCAAGTATATTTTTATTACGGTAAACAGCTCTATTGGTTTGATAATTAGATACAATAAAATTCACGTCTGGACTTTCACGTCTTTAGTTGAATTTGTACTTTTATTCTGTTTCGACATCCATAAACGATCGCCACTACAAACAGAGTAAAGAATATGTTATCTAGAATGGCACACCTAAGACAGTAAACTTCCCAAACGAACAATCAGGGGTGTCATTTTCTGAAATAAACAGAGTAAAGAAGATGTTGTCTATAATGGCGCACCTAAGACAATAAACTTCCCATACGAACAATCAGGGATGTCGTCTTCTGAAAATGATTGAGGGAGGCCCCATTCCTAACTTTATAGATTATAATTACATTCTTACCATGCAACGCCACGCCATAGGCATAATGTAAAAATGAAATTATTGTGGGGCCTTCCCCATGTATACAAATCGAAACCCATACAAACAATGTTAAATGGAAGCCGATGCTCTGTTTGGCAGCTGCTATCAGTGCGAACGAGCTGTTTTCTATTAGTCAGCGCTAATGATATATGATAGCAGTGTAATGGTTAGGGCAGTGCTTCTAGTAGCGAAAGCCTCTCTGGAGCCTACCGATAATTGTGTGATTCCATACTGATCTTGGAACCTTAGGAATATCTCAGCAACTAGAGTGAATCTGGAGAAATGAAGTAATAGCTAAATTCAGAAAAATATGCTCTATAGACTAGTGTCAACAACTCCACATGACCGATGTGAGCAAACACACTTCCTTTAACATGGGGATTGGAATTGAAATAACAGATTTGTAGAGCAGATAGAAAAATGGGTTGTGGTGAAAGAATTAACTCGCTACGCTAAGTACTTTCGACACAGGACTAGAAGGCCCCTTGTAGAAGACAAAGTTGCATTTCCCTGCATTTCCCCAACACAGGAAGCTTCGGCGATAGTATTAAGCATTACTGAACGATGCTGGTATGTAGATGTTTGTGATCGAGGCGTTTTTTGAAATTACTGCACGAGCCGAAGCGAGTGCAGTAATTGAAAAACGCCGAGATCACAAATATCTAACATACATAGCCCAGAGTAGTAAGTCTTTACCATATGTCGCCAGTGCGGTATGCCAGTGCATAATGCGGAAAATACCACACTCCACGCGCTAATGCTTTTTACATTGCTCGGCATATGGTAAGACATCTTACTTACATAATTGGTATTTACGCCTGCGTGTGTATAGCTAAAGTCCGTCATTATTGTAAGCAACAGCTTTCGTATCCAACCTACCATATGCATGACGTCATACATTGTCATACAGTTTGTTATGGCCATGAAGGGAAAAAGAGAAACATGCCCATTTTGTCGACGGATATCCATCTATCGTCCAAAATGTCATAATCGTTTTTCAGCTCAAAATACCGCGTATGATTAAACTTCAAAGCAATTTTCAATGTGACATATTCCTTTTAACTCATCGCCGGGATATGGAAGAACCAATATCGATCGTAGGTAACGAGTTTGTTTAGCTGCTCTCTTCCAAACTGAACCATTAGACTGTACCGCATAGCACCCGTGTGCGACTGCCCAGTGCCTTCCCACACTGCACGCATTCATCACTTCGGTGAAAGCAAATGGCGCTGAAAATAAATATTAGGGCACCAATTTGTGCATGCAAGCAGAGTACATCTGGCTTTTAACCCTCGTCTTACGGGGGGGGGGCTTGACTGGCCCCCCTGAGGTTTTTCTAGAAAAACTTTTTACACATGCTAACTTTTTAACATTTTACAATTTCAGCAAGATGCGCCATCTTGCTGAAATTGGTAATAGCTGAGTTTACAACAGTTACAGATATCCTTCCAAATTTTGTATCAAAATTGGTCAAGTGGTTTGGGAGATGATGACATTTTAGTGATGTCATGTTGGTAGAAAAACGGTAAATATTTTAAAACTCGTAGAAAATAGAGTTTTGCAGCACGTTGCAAACAAAACGCGGAAATGACATGAATTGACGTTCTCTTTTAAATAGCAGTCTGGGATCTCCGGAATTTGGGGTTTTTGACCCCTCTAAATAAAAATAAAAATATATTCAAAATCAAAATTTTCAAAAATGTTTAAAAACGGAATATATGTGAGAGAACTAAATATAAGCAATAAGAAAACCAAAATTTCAAAGCAATATATATGTTTTTGATTATGTGATGGCTCCCTAAGTGAAAGAAACATATGACATCATTTCTTAGAATATATTTTTTAACTTGTGTTGGCCAGATGCAAATAAATAAATCCTTTTTTGGTATTTATGAGACAAAACTGGTCTAGGAAGTAGGAACATGCCTTTGTATTTGCATTTATCAGTTTCTAATTTTGAGGTTTTCTGATCGCTATTCTGGACGTGATCGAGTCGAGGTCGCTAATGCTAATCGTCCATAGCAATAATCGTCTATGGTGACGATTTGTGTGACCTAAGAGGTTATTAACTGACCCAGGTTAATATTCACGCTACCCGAATACGATATCGAAAACGTTGATACGAAACAAACCCAAAAAGCCGAAAAAAACCTGGGTGTATTTACGATTCCATGTAAAGTGTGCCCTACACAGCCTTATGTAGGGGAACGGAAAGGAATTTGGCAAAAACGAAAATACGAACACCGGAGGGACATACGAGTGGGGAATGAAAAAAGCGCAATTTTTTGTCATATTAGGGATTATCAGCACTCACTAGATTTCGACCAAGCCAGAATCGTGTTCAGCTCAGATACATCAAACGCCGTGTAGTAGAATCAGCATTAATTAGTTCAACAAACACAAAAATATGAAATCGTCTCAGGCGCCATTCGCTTTTCAATTAAAGTGATAGCGCGGAATCATTAAAAGCCAAAATTTGCAACGAAGCTCCACTTGAATTGTGTCATTGTGGTCGTAAAAAACCAACGATGTTTTGCGAAATATGTATAACTGCTTTTGATGATGTGCAATCATGTATGTAAAACTTTGACAAGGGGTCGTGATTGATCCAAAACTGTTAGTTTGAATACATGCCTAATTTCTGACTTCCGAAGTGTGTTTTAGATAAATTAATTAATGCGAAACGCAAGTGCATTTCTTTCCAATTATATATATAGTATATAATATTATATATAAACTATATATATCTATATATTATATATACATATACATATACATATATATATATATATATATACCATTACATATATATATATATATTCTATATTATATTATATATCTATATATTATATAATATATATATATATATATCGCTCTCGCTCTCCTTTCGTTGCTTTTTAATTATTCCTGTGTAATGCCTGATTTCTGGGTCGCTGGATCACCTCACAACACACCAACTAGAGATCGCCCATTTCCCTCCTTCCACCGACCATATGACCCTCCGGCGGCTTCCGCGCCACGTCATATATTATTTTTACGTTCAGATGGTCGTCGTTTTTCATAAATATATACGCCTCATAAACGTAACTCGCCGTGTCACTGTAGCGGTTGGAATTGACTGGCTGAGCGGCACGGGGGGGGGGGACGCGGCACAGCCTACCGCTCCAGTGTTCGTCAGGCTGCCAGCCAGAGGGTATCGATATATCTGCCGGCAACTGTACGTCCTTCTGTCTTGAATCGGCGCGTTGTATGGCTATTTTTGACATTATCAAAAGAAGTTGTATTTCAAAGTATAGTCAAATCGTGTTCGAAAAAAAATACAAGGTGAACTATTTCCTTTAAGAGTCAAAAGGCCACGCAAAGCGTGGTCTTTAGATAGCTTAGAGCACTTCGAGGGCCTGTGAGGCTACCAGGCCTTCACTAAAAGACTCTCTAAAAGACCAAAAGTGTTTTAAACAGTCCAATGGATTGTCTGTCCTTGAAAGCGGTGGCGTCCAAGCTACTGACGACATTGGCAAAGCTAACTTGCTAAATAGTACCTTTGCTTCCAAGTTCTCGAACCCGACTGCGACCAGCCTTCCAGACATTTCCTTCAGCGTCAATGATACACTATCTGACTTTGCCATGTCTGAGGAATTTGTGCGCCGCCTGCTGCAGCAGCTGGTGGTTGGTAAAGCCTGTGGACCCGACGGATTGAGCGCTCGCATTCTAAGAGCATGTGCAGACGAGTAAGCTATTTCTTTATGCAAGCTCTTCAAAATGTCCTTCAGACACGGAATCTTCCCTAAGCAATGGGTAAAAGCCAATATCGTGCCAATATTCTAAAAAGGTTCTCGGAAAGATCCGGGTAATTATCGTTCTGTCTCTCTTTTACCCCTGTGCGCTTAAGTTTTCGAGAAAACAATTACCGACCAGATGTATCAGCATGTCTCGCAACATCTCTCCCCTTATCAACATGGCCTCATTCGGAATAGATCTTGTGCGATAAACCTAGCCTGCTTAGTCGCACAGAACTGGATCACCATCAAGGAGCAGGCTCAACTTGACTCTATAAATACAGACTTTTCAGCGCCTTCCAAAGCGTCAACCACCAGCTGCTGCTGTATAAGCTCGAATGCATGCATGGGATCGACGGGCCAGCCCGCCGTTGGCTGACCTACTTGTACGCAAGCAGAGAGTTGTACTCAACGGCAAGGTCTCTGATTGGGTACCAGCAGTCTCTGGAACGCCGGAGGGCAGACATATGTCCGCTCTGTTGTTTTCTCTCTTAGTGAATGACCTGAGATGTATGATTTCGACAAATTGTCTCATGTATGCCGAAGATTAAAAAAATATATTTTTCAACTCCCAAAACGACATTCTGAGATTGCAACAGGATCTTGACGCATGGTGACGCACTGGGCGGCTGACTGGAAACTAAATCTGAGCGCTTCTAAGTGCAAAACATTCAAAATCAATTTGGAAAATAATTGTATTTGGTCGTCTTATATACCATAAACGGCTCTGTTTCGGATAACTTTAGCAAAATTCGTGATTTGGGTGTTGTCCTGGACCAAAAGCTAACATTCTCAGATCGCATTGATCACATCGCTTGCAAGGCGAATCGTGCTCTGGGCCTTCTTATTCGGACCTCTCAGTCAGCCTCCCCATGATGCAAACTCAACAAGCAGGCAATACTAGCCGCTTATAATGCTAATATTCGGTCAATTTTAGAGTAGGTACTGCTCAGTCATTTGTGGTGGGACAGCCAGGCCTCATGTCGTTTGCGTTGAGATAATTCAGCACAAGTTTGTAATGTGGTTGGCCACACATTCGGAGACGAACTGCACGTCCTTAGAAATATGACCTCTTACTGTCATTTTACAATATTCGGCACTTGTACGCGAGACGTGTTCAGACTTCAGAGTGATTATAATGATTTGTTTTGGTAACTTTTTAGTTTTTTTTTCGGATCAGCTCATTTCTTAGACTGTTTTACCATCCATGTACCTGCCAAAGCGACAAGTAGTGCGCCCGTCACGCTGTTTTGTGAACCCTTCGCGAATCCAGATTGAGTCATGTGAACACTGTGGTGAACGGTTTGTTTGTGCGCGGCCCACGACTCATCAACGACCTTGTGAGGTTTTCCTCACAGTGCAGTGTGACGTCTTTCATAATACCTTGGGCCAGCTGAAGCGTCATATTGCGACATTTACATAAACACTACAACCTGTCATCTGATGTTGAAATGGAAGTGAATATTTATTGTGTGTTTAGGGTGTGAGAATGTTTTAACTGCACTGAATGACTTCACCGTCAATGGGCGCCGCCTGTTTGGTGATACAATACAGATACAAAGATACAAAGACAAGAGGGACACCTGAACGTTTAAAAGAGCCCTATGCATGACAGAGGGGCTCCTGGACAAGCCGAAAGGGCCCCTAAGTGGGTCAGAGGGCCCCTGAACACGTCGAATGGTCCCCTAGCCAGCACAAAGGGCCCTGAGCAGGTCGTAGGAGCCACTGGGCAAGTCGGAGGGGCCCCTGTGCAATGCATGTCGGTAGGACGAAAAAGCAGTCAGCGCAGTTCCTTGCCAGGTCGAAGGGCCCCTGAGCAGGCTGGAAGCCCCTAGCCAGACCAGAGGGCCTCTGAGAAGTGCAAAGGGTCCCTGTGCAGGGCAGAGGGACCCTTGACCAGACCGAAAGGGTCATGGGTGGGTCAGAGGGGCCCAGGAACATGCCAAGTGGGACCCTCACAAGTACGGATGAAGCAGACCTTTTCATCCGTTCTACTGGGCCCTTTCAACGCTCAGGAATGGGCCCTCTCGAGGCGCCCCCACCCCCTCCTCCTAGGCAAAATCCTGGCTACGCGCCTGGTAGAGACGCTTTTGAGGCGCCGTCCCCGGACGAAGTCCTGGTGGTTCATGGGCCTCTCTGAGTGTCCTGAGGGTCCTGGTCCAATCCAGCTCATTGAAGAAAAAAGGGGCATCACAAAGTCAAGTGGGTAAAATCCATAGAGTTTTTCATATCCATTTTGTTTTGTTTTGGGGGGCTTTCAATGCTCAGAAACGGCCCTTTTGAGGCGCCGCCCCTCTCCCTTGGACGAAATCCTGGCTACGTGCTTGGGCGGGAGGCTTTTGGGAAAGCATCATGCTTCAGGACAGTGGCGGCGGAACGGTTCTGGGTAAGGGGGGAGGCACTCCGATTTCACTCCCCAAATTTCACTTCTCAGCCCAGATGTTGTTGACCGGGGGGGGGGGGATGCGGTCGGTTAGCAGCATCGCATTTTATCTAGTGTCAATTGGGTGTTTGCTCAATTCATTGCCCCCATGCCTCCATTCTTAGTGCATTCGATTATATTCTTAAGCCTCCCTGGAAAGCTACTTCGCTCTATCAACATTGCAGAGGTGCAGATCGAGACAAGTCACGGAAATAGCAGACAGACAACAAAGGGAAGACAGTAAAACATAATGTTCAATAATTCTGGCTAATTCATTTTGTTGGCTAATGTAGTGCTGCGCACATAGCGCAATGGCCAAAAACTCGGTCGGTGCTAAATTTGATGTATCCAAACACAAATCGATGGTATTTTTCAATTTGCCTCGTCAAATCATTGTATCGCCAATAATCCTCCGCCAGACTGGCTGCCCCACCTTCAGAACATTGTGTTAGAAAGAAATTAAAATGGGTGGACGCTGGAATGACGATGCTTTAGTAGGTGACGCTTGTGTGCACATTAACCACAATTAGGGCGGTAAACGTAACAAAATGTAGCCGTTCGCACCGAATTGAAAAGTCTTAAAGTTACAACTTGCAAACCACGATTCCTTGACGGGTAGGGTACCTCGGTAGTATGACAGGATGTAAAGCGTAAAAATGCAGTCTGTATGGATAGATCTTCCAGCGGAGCGGGCGGGTTAGCACTAGTTTATCACTATTATGTAGTAAACCTTTTGCTGAGGTGACCAAAGGATATCACAGTGTGACACATAAATCTCCACACACTTGGACGCTTGAGCCCAAGATACCATGCTTGCCTACCCAAAATAACAACAACAACAACTAGTCACGTGACTAAGTGCAGGGCCGGACAGGAAGGCGAGTTGGCTTGTTTGTGTTGGCATGACAACAGTGGGTATTAGCCAGTGGTTAAAAGTAGCCGCAGATCGCAAGGCAATACTAATACATGAACAGATAATCGCTCTAAAAGTAGAGAACCACTATTTATTGTATTTTGTTAGATGTCACACGCATTTTGAGAAGGTATTGCATCTTCATGTCTTGTGTAGTTAACTACCAGTGACCAGTGCAGTGTGGCCAAACACCAGTTTAGCCTGAATTTATTCGTAGTGCCTGTCGTTTTCGCTGAAAATCGATTACAGATGACTTTTAGCGATAAAACTACTAAACTAATTAAGCTTTTATGCAACAATTTGCTCGATTCGTGCGTATGGCGGATCCAGAACGTTGGATTTGGGGGGCTAAATTTAAAAAAAATGAAAACCATTGATTAGATTCCTGTGTATCGTATTGAATGGTTTTAAGCAAACATGCCTAATTTCAAAGTTGATTAGATTTCCTTCTACAGTTGAAATTTATCTTGTCAATTTCGCCTATTTCAGACGATATGTGGTAAGTTGCTAAAGCTCTGCCATCCTTGATCTGCTAGTGTTGTTGCAGGACTTATGGTTCCCGTCTTTTGCGTTATATAAACTGGTAATCGGAATGGTAAATTACTAATTGAAGCTGTGTTGACGAACCGTATTATGGTAGAGCTTTTACTTTGTTTACAACCAGAGTTGACAATTGATTTGCCGTTTCAGATCCTCAGTGGCTGAAAAAAGGAGAACATACATCGTGTCCCTTTAGTGTCACACTCATGACACAAGCATTGGCACAACATGAAGAATAGATCTAGCATCGCTCACACGCCACCCTGCACTACCTACTCGCGCTACTGCTGCTGATACATCAGCCTGCAGCTAGAAGTGTCCAATTTTGTGAGTAAGCAGCTGACGGCTGCAAGATGTGTTGATCTGGTGGTCAGCTGCTGGTTGACTCTGATTCAGGCTGCGAAGTCGCTGCCAAGCGTAAGGCGCAGCGGCGCGGCGCGGTGTTTCCGTTGTCGAGTTTTCCAACTGCCTTCCGCCCGCGCTTCGTCGACTGCGCAGCCCATTCGCGTTCTGACGGCCTCTTCACCTCATTCTGCACTGCTGGTGTGTTTCCTTGCTCTTGTTTCCGCCTGGAAGCCGGGTAGCCTCAGGTAGAGGAGGGCAATAAAGCACTAAATCTAGCAGGCAGTGCAGCGTGCTCAGGCATACTCTAGGACCAGGGATATGTTGGTGACGGGCCGTTCCGGCGGCAGCTGCCAGGTCGTTGAAGTTCTTCAGCGTGGGACAACATGCTACACACCTCTACTGCAACCCATGCTTTACACACACCAAAACAGTAAAAAGTTTACATCAAAGCCTATTTGGTAGCTTGCAATCCCAATTGACGTAACAAGCAAAGGCCTTCAGTTTGTAAATTGTAATCTGACTTTCGTGTGCAGGCCCGAGCCTGCGCGCCGCCCAAGCTGGGTCGGGTCACGCCAGCCAGGCCGTCGCGACAAGTTCAGAGCTGAATACGCGGCGGGGAGCAGTGGGGCAGGCAACTATTTTCGCCCCTACTGCAGAAAAGTACGCTGAATTCAGTCGTAGTATTTTTTTCTTGATTCTTTTGGATTCTCGTTTTGTTTTTCTATTCTTTGTAAAGTACTTTCGAAAACGTCATATGTGAAGAGTCTATTTATCAAATATAATTCCCAAATTTACCACAGAAAACGCATTTTAACAACTTCAATATATTCTTATGAGTTTCTGGCATCTGTTGATTCTCGTTTTCCCAATTATTAATGCCGGGATTCACAGCGCCTAGCCGCGTTGAAAACAGGAAACTTTTTTACGCTACACAGCGCGTTTTTGATGAACCTAGTGTTGTGTGCAGCTTGAACAATTATTATAGACCTAAAACGTAAAATAGGCCAGCATGATACGCTACGATACACTTTGGAATTTTCCCAATTCCACTAAGTGGCATCAATTCAGAAATCAGATTTTTGAATAAATTCAGGCTAAACTGGCATTCGGCCACACTGCGCAGTGTATGACCAGGGCGACAAAAGAGGGGGAGAGGAGCAGCTGCCTACCTACTCAATAAGTTTGGGCAAACATATGGTTTTGCCCCCCCCCGAAGTTTGTAAAAGAAGACCTCCAGAAACATATATATGTTTTCCTTTTTAGCCGATACGAATTGCCAGAGGGCCCTGAATGTGCCCTCGGTCAGCCTGATAGGCTATTGGTCGGTTCTCGGTCAGCCTGATAGGCTATTGGTCATTGGTCGGTTCTCGGTCGTCCTGATTGAGTCCTCGATCGATATGAAGCAGCCATCCTCCGGTTTGAGTGGGACCTCAGTCCATGTGGCGAAAAGAGCCCTCCGTCCTAAGAGATGCTTGACGCTCCAGGGGCCCCTGAAGATTATTTGCCCCCGATCCGAAAATACAATCCGCCGCCACTGCGCATGCCTGTTCCTTTCCACTTACACCGCAGCCTCATTATGACCTGAGCAACAGTTGCTGAGCCTGAGGCTCCTTACCCAATTCACACTGCACCTGACACCTTCAGATTAACAAACATCACTGTCCTGACGAGTTGCCGTTTGCCCCGCAGCGCCATGGCCGGCAGTGTCGCGGACGCCGTACTTGGAGTGATCGGTCCGGTCGGTAGATGGCAGGCGTGTCAGTCGCTGCTGCTGTCGCTGGTGGGCATCATCTGCGGCTGGCAGGTGCTGGTCATCTCCTTCCTCGCGCCGCCGATCGACCACTACTGGTGCGCGCCGCCCAATCCACAGTGGGACGAGGAAGAGTGGAAAAGACTCGGCATCCCAGCCGACTCCTGATGTGAGAGAAAATAACCCAGCAGTCGGTGACTCATATGATGGTGACTATCTCACAGCTCTCTACTACTCACAGCTACTGTCTCACAAGCTCTCACAGCTCCAGTGCAGCCCGCTGAGCTTTGAGTTGTTGAATAGGAATTAGGAATGGTAAATTAGAGATCGAAAGCGCAGCATTTGAGTTTGACAAACATCAACATCAGCTCTGTGGCTAAGCATGGAAAGTGAATATTTGTACAGCAATATTCCTATTAAAATGTTGAAGTTTGCGAACTTTACGCACCTTTGCACTTGTACATGAACTAATGGATCAATTGATCATCAGTGTTTCTATATTTAATGTCCGTTTATCATTACTCAATACGCTTTTCTCTCCCGGGATCCAGGATGAGAAATCGAGGTGCCGATCGTTCATTCCTGATACAAACTCCAGCACAGTGCTCATCCTGGACCGCAAACAGTACAATACCGTGCCACGTCCTGGACTTACAATACCTCCGAATATAGCAGCAATGTGATTATTGAGGTAAGTTCTCTCATGGTTCAGCTGCAGGCCATTCTTGAGAGGTGTGATTAATTTAAGTAGATCCTTCGTGCGTTGAGTTGCTGAACATAACAATACAAAAAACGCATTGAAATAATATGCGAAAGTGCTAAGCGTTTTATCTAAAATAAGAATGCCTCTTTGACGGAATATTAATTTTTAGACAACTTTCAGCGCGCTGCAAACTATGTGCTATGTGCATTTGTAATATTAAGAATAAGAATCAATACAGTTGAACTGGGGTCTCTGTGGACGTGCCAACGGTCTGTGTGGACCGTTGGCAGTGGGACCTGGTGTTACGTGTATGACCGACAGTGACTGTAACCGTTATCGTTACCATGGCCGTCTGCGGACTGTTTGTTGGCAGTGGGACCTGGTGTATGACCGACAGTGACTGTAACCGTTACCGTTACCATGGCCGTCTGCGGACTGTTTGTTGGCAGTGGGGACCTGGTGTGCGACCGTCAGTGGCTGCAGCTGTTCTCTCAGGCAGTCTACATGATCGGCATCGGCTGTGGAGTCATGTTCTGGGGCGTCTTCGCTGACAGGTGCGGCTGCAAAGATACAGACTATTCGTTAAAGCCATACACAAACAAAACACAAATAAAGACAATTTATAACGTTTCAGCAATAGCGTTGATAGAATTCCAATAATAACAGACACGACTGTTCGTATTGTTTCTTCAAAACAAAATAATTAAAATCAGAAGCTACGAACAGTTTTATCGCACGTTTCCGAACGTCCGTGACATCGACAAAGCGGTCAATGCCTACAAAACACCTAGACATGGTAAACACACTATAACATGGTGTGTTTGTACTTTGTGACCTGCAATGCAGCCACGTTCCTGACCGGACTCCGACCTGACCTTCCCTGTGCGTTCCCACTGCAAGGTAACGGCCGCGGCCCACCCTGCTGCTGCGTGTGATGTGACCTCCGCTGTGTGCGTTCTCACTGCAGGTACGCCGGCGCCCACCCTGCTGCTGTGTGTGATGTGCACCCTCCCGTGTGCGTTCTCACTGCAGGTACGGCCGGCGGCCCACACCTGCTGCTGTGTGTGATGTGACCCTCCTGTGGTGCGTTCTCACTGCAGGTACGGCCTGCCCGCCCACCCTGCTGCTGTGTGTGAGTGACCCTCCCTGTGGTGCGTTCTCACTGCAAGGTACGGCCGGCGGGCCACCCTGCTGCTGTGTGTGATGTGACCTCCCTTGTCGCTTTCCATGCAGGTACGGCCGGCGGCCACCCTGCTGCCTGTGTGGTGATGTGACTTCACCTGTGTGCGTTCTCGACTGCAAGGTACGGCGGGACCCCCCGCGCTGTTGTGATGTGACCCTTCCTGTGTGCGTTCTCACTGCAGGTACGGCCGCGGCCCACCTGCGCTGGGGGTGTGATGTGACCCTCTGTGTGCGTTCTCACGCAGGTCGGCCGGCGGCCCACCCTGCTGCTTGTGTGTGATGTGGACCCCCTGTGGTGCGTTCCATGCAGGTAACGGCCGGCGGCCCACCCTGCTGCTGTGTGTGATGTGACCCTCCCGTTGTGCGTTCTCAACTGCAGGTACGGCCGGCGGCCCACCTGCTGCTGTGTGTGATGTGACCTCCCTGTGTGCGTCTCACTGCAGTACGGCCGCGCCCACCCTGCCTGCATGTGTGTGATGTGACCCTCCCTGTTGCGTTCTCACTGCAGGTACGGCCGGCGGCCACCCCTGCTGCTGTGTGTGTAGTGACCCTCATTTTGTCTTGTGCGTTCTCATGCAGGTACGGCCGGCGCCCACCCTGCTGCTGTGTGTGATGCTCGCCTTCCTCTCCGGTAACGGATGCGCCGCCGTCAACAGCGCCCAGCTCTTCCTCGTCTTCCCGCTTCATGATCGCCTTCTGCGGCATCGGGGCCTACTGCGCTTGCTTTGTCACATGTGAGTGCGATTTCAGAGGTCAGCGGAGGACATATTTCCAGGATTTGCACTCAATGCGTACCACATCAAATACAACTTTGCCTTGCGAACATCGCACAAGTGATTCCGTCTGTTTACCTTCTGTGAGTTTTCCCCTGTAGGATGGCCTATGACCTACCTCTTGACCAGCAGGTATGGAGATGCTGGGTGATTGGTGGCGGGTGGTTGTTGGGATCGCCTTCTGCATCCCCATGTCGCTGGGGTACATGACCCTGGCGGTGGCCGCCTACTACATCCGCCACTGGCGAGTCCTGCAAGCGGCCATCTCCATGCCCGGCATAATCTACATGGCATATTACTGGTGAGAACTGAGATGGTCACCCTTGGTCTCGTGGTCCCATGTAACTCGTGTGTCTTATGTTTTGTAACGAATGTAAGGCGTTGGGATCTTTTATGTAGTTGAAGATGTTTAAAGACATTTGTTATATTATTTTTTATATATTTGAGGAACATTGCTAAATGACACCCGCTATCTTGGGACATTTCGTAATGCTCCTCGGTACATAGTTCGGACTAATGAGAGACAATACATTTTCATGTCGGGGTTTACAGGGCAAATGCGTCAGACAGGGCAAATGCGTCGGCAAATGCGGCAAATGCGTCCTACGGTATGCAGTTAGTTGATTACCTACGCAATGCAATCGTAGATCTCAGAATTAAATCGATATATTTCACCCGGAGTGGGTCGGGATAGATAGGCTGTTCCGCATGACTGAGTAGGTAGGCTGTCCCGCATGGCAGAGAAGTACAGCGGCACAGTATTCTCTTTAGAAACCAGCGGCGCTGTGGTTTAATTAAGTTTCGAAATCATAATTGTCAGAATGAAGTTAAGGTCATACTATATATTTTTTGATTGTTTTGTTCCCTAGCACATTATATGCTTTTAAAGAGCCTTGTTGAATGGTACGGAGTACCTACCCACCTATAATTTGAAGTTAATGCTCCTGAGTTATCTTAATACTCCGAATTTTAATTTGTGATTCGGCTGAAAATAAATGTATGGCATACTATCACGTGTGTCGGCTACGGCTACATGAAAACGTGGATTTCATTGCTGAGACATCGGACTGTGTATTTCAGGGTTGTGCCGGAATCGCCTCGATGGCTCCTGTCTCGTGGCAGGGCCAATGAGGCCACGGCCATTATGAAGAAAATCTGCCAGTACAACAAGATGCCAGTGCTGGACAATTTTATGGCTTCACAGGTATGCGAATATTTTTGTTTCATAGAGTTTGAATATGCTTGAAATCTTGCCAGTTAGAGAACATTATGTATTGGCGTCGCCAGGATTTGCAGGTTGGGGGCAAGGCAACAGGATTTTTATCAATGGGGACATCAGTCTTAGCATCAAATTTTGTTCCTCAGCCATATGTTTTTTCCCGGGGGTAGGGTCAGGTCGTCGAGAATCGCATTTTATCTAGTGTAGGGGAGACCGGGGCACGTTCTGTCACTTTTTTGCTAATTGGCCCTGGCGGGCACACTTCTTCAAAGTTGGGTGATTGATACTTTCAAATACTGTTACATACATAAATAGCTTCAATCGTGTTTCAGAGTTCAAGTGGTATCTCAGTTGGTTTCGGCACCAGTGTCGAATATTTTGCGATGACTCATTTGACAGAACTGCCCCATATACGGGGCACGTTCTGTCACTTATGGGGGCAGGCATCCTGCTCATTGATGGGGCACTTCCCTGTTATGCACCCGACGGTCATCAATTGTGTTGCCTGCAGGGGGAGAGAGGGTTTCATTAATGGCCACAATCAATAAGTGGTAGAAAATGACGGCTATTCCAATCCCAACACTGCCATTTTTTGCGTTTTTCTTGGTTATCCATGGCACGAATCAGAGTCCTGAGTAGCGCCTAATGATTTTGTATTTTGAACTTTTCCCTTTCATACATTAAAGCACCATGACATTAAAGCTCAAAAACGCTTTTTGCATAAAAATCGGTCGAAATGACATGGTACAATGACTTCAAAACATCCAATTTTTCAAATGTGTTGCCCTTGCCCCCCATTTTTAACAAAAAAGCGATTTCGGGTAACAAAAAGAAGATTGTGTCAGACGAAAAATTGTGTTATTCCCATCGAAATGGCCTAGCGGTTCCGAGATCTCTGGGGGTGCAGATTTTGCCCCCGCAGGTTTAACGTAATTCTGCCGTCGTGAACTGCATCGGCACCATCCGAATTTCGTTTTTACGCTTGTAGTGGTGTACCATATCTGTAGACAACAGGCAATCATTTTTATGGTCGCTTTATAAGCGATACGACTAGGAATCATGAACAGAATTCAGTGACAGAATCCTGCCCCACAGATTGGGTGACAGAACCTGCCCCACTCGACACAGGTCACACTTTTTCGTTTTTTACGGAAAACTTGGAAGAATGGGGCAGAATAACGCTCAGCACATGTTCTCGACATTCCTTTAGGCCCATGACAGCATTCAAAGACACTATACAATTATCTGAATGGCCACAAACCAAAATTTAGTTCACTTATAAAAAGATTGGATTTCTGTTGAAAAACAAACTTTTCCAAATTGGACCAATCTGGTCGCAGGCATGTTGTTGCTCAGGCATGTTTACCGGGCCACTGCAAGCACAAAGGAACATATGTTACGAAACAACAATATACCTGCGGTGGATAGTTCACGAGGAAACCCCGCTGACAGAATGTGCCCCGTGACAGAACGTGCCCCGTTCTCCCCTACATTTGTTTTGCCCAGGGGAAGGGCCATACCCCTCCGTACCCCTCCCTCTTGACTACGTCCCTATACCAGACATACGTGCGAATACCAAAAACGGATCCAGTAAAGAAGTTTGATTCCTGATCTACTGAGATCATAGTATCAGTTTATATATATCCAGGAATAGGATTCACCGGGATTGGGGACCACATATACTAAGCAATTTCCAAAGGATTCGATGGAATTCTGCGAGTAAAAATAGGATATTCAGTGTCGATGGGCAAACCTCTGGACGTGGTCACTCTCACTGGTCAACCTACCCCTTTTTTCCCGACCTCAAAATCCCCTCGGATCTGTATCGATCTCAGTGGGTCCCCAATCGGAGGCTGGGGGGAGGGGAGGGGGCAAGCTGTCCGCTGCCCCCTGGCGGCGCCACTGATTCTAGGTATGCTATTTATTTGCGGACCTGGATGAAAAATACGAGCCAAGTACGAAACTGCTTAAAAATCAACGAGTGCTAAGAAAATATCTGGCAGAGCCGGCACACGCAGCTAATCAGGTAAATACTAAATTCACTCTAGGGTAGGTAAACATGAACGTCATCTTATTATAATAGTGTCAAAGTCAATGCGATCAAATTATTATAGCTTTCGATGTGGCGCTAGTTCTAAGCCTTAAGCTGTCTAAGAGAATGATAAGTTTGGGTGATTTCCTCGCCATTTTCCCCCAGATCGGGTGATTTTTTCATTGACACCAGCTTCGAGTCCCGGAACCCATCGAGGTTCGACCAGAACACGAGGGCAATTGGTGACCGGCCTGAAGAGACCCTGACACGGAGCGGCCTTGTCGTAGCATGGTGTGACATGTGAAATATACGAGTAGCTTATATAAGCAGCTTTCATGATCATATCTGCTTTTGAGCAGTGTCAAAATTACATGATGTCCGTGCCATGTTTTGTTTGTTCTGTTTCTCCTGAGGGCCCTTCCATACATATAATTTCCACTGCCAGAAGCACAAGCAAATATTTTCGTATAACGAGACCCTCCAGAATGTCATCACAGCAAGTCTTGCCTTTGTGCCCAGGGCCCAGCAGAGCCAGCCGTCGCTCCGTCCGGGGGCTGTCTGCAGCTGGTCACCAACTGGCGTATGCTGGCGCTGGTCATCTGTCTCTTCTTCTGCTGGTTCGTCAACAGCATGGTCTTCTACGGCATTATGCTGAACACGGGAGACTTTGGCGAGAACATATACCTGAACGCTTTCGTCGGAGGTAGGTGGAAGATAACCGCAGTAAGGAGCATATTTTTCTAATGGCTTCTCTTGTGTCGATATGAGACATCAGAGGGCTGTTTTGATGAAGCAGGTGAATTTATATATAGCTTTAAGTTCAATGTGTCACGATGTGTATTTTATTTCGAGGCCAACCTTGAGACACTATCTGAAGAAGTTCCTTAATGAATCGACCTGACGTTAACCCGGTGTCTCGGCTGGCGCACAGGGGCGGTGGAGGTGCCCGCCTACTGTGCCTGTATCTACGCTATCCTACGTCTGGCCTGACATTAACCCCGTGTCTCGGCTGGCGCGCAGGGGCGGTGGAGGTGCCCGCCTACTGTGCCTGTACTACGCTATCCTACGTCTGGCCTGACATTAACCCGGTGTCTCGGCTGGCGCGCAGGGGCGGTGGAGGTGCCCGCCTACTGTGCCTGTATCTACGCTATCCTGCGTCTGGGTCGCCGCTGGCCGATCGCCCTGGCGATGCACTGCGCCGGCATCAGCTGCCTGCTCACACTCGCCTTCGATAAAGGTAAAGGTCAGATGTCGACGGATACTTTGAACTGTCTACAATCAATAATATAATAAATTAGCGGACCAGTTAGTCAAGGAGAGTAGTCTGCTTGCTTACTGTGTGCGAGGTCCCGGGTTCGAATCCCAGTGCGACTGGTTTGATGTTGATCTTCTGGCTAATTAATGTAACATAACAGCGTTGCATAGTCACACGTTAAAAACGTGTGTATTTGCGATTGTCCGTATAGCTTGGTCATTGAGATCAAGCTTATACAAAACAGCATTCGTGATTGATCCACTAGAAGTTGCGTACCTAATCGAGCTGTACCCGTCACCAGATGAGTACCATCACGGCTGGCCGGTGGTCTGCCTGGCCATGCTGGGCCGGTTCGGCATCACGGCGTCGTTCGGCGCCATCTACATCTACTCGGCCGAGCTGTTCCCCACCTCGGTGCGCAATACCGGACTGGCAATATGCTCGGTGGGATCGCGCTTCGGCGGCATCTTGGCACCGATGCTCCAGCTGCTGGTGAGAGATTGTGTGCTGTTGTGAGCTCCGAAATGCCGACCTATACGGAGGAGCAGGAGCCGTCTGTGATTGGGTGCCAATGACCCGGTGGGGGAGAGAAAGAATGAATAAACATATAAATATCATCTGGTGAATAGTTGCGTATGAAACAATGACAAATGACATTCGTACAAATAAAAGTAGCAGATATCTTCCCGTAAATAATTTGATATAGAGAAAACTCGGTTATTGGCAGCATACCATTTGCGCACGGTGTGGTGTGTACCGGTGTCCAATGTCCACCCGTCTGACCCCTGTATACCGCTGTTGACAGAGGGACAGTGTCCACCCGTCTGACCCCTGTACACTGCTGTTGACAGAGAGACCAGTGGTCCACCCGTCTGACCCTGTATACCACTGTTGACAGAGGGACAAGTGTAACACCGTCTGGACCCGTACACCGCTGTTGACAGAGGGACAAGTGTACACCTCTGACCCCGTATACCGCTGTTGACAGAGGGCACCAAGTGTACACCCGTCTGACCGCCTGTATACCGCTGTTGACAGAGAGACAGTGTCCACCCGTCTGACCCCTGTATACCACTGTTGACAGAGGGCAGTGTACACCGCTGACCCCTGTAACACCGCTGTTGACAGAGGGCAGTGTCCACGCCGTCTGACCCTGTATACCGCTGTTGCGGGACGTGTCCACCCGTCTGACCCCTGTATACCACTGTTGACAGATGGACAGTGTACAACCCGTCTGACCCCTGTACAACCGCTGTTGACAGAGAGACAGTCCCCACCCGTCTAACCCCTGTATACCACTGTTTGACAAGGACCAGTGTCCACCAGTCTGATCCCTGTTACCCACTGTTGGACAGAGGGACAGTGTCACGCCGTCTGACCCCTGTATACTCCTGTTGACAGAAGGGACAGTTGTCACCGTCTGACGCCCTGTATACCACTGTTGACCCAGAGGGACAGTGTCCACTCCGTCGACCCCTGTATACCGCTGTTGACAGAGGACAGTGTACACCGTACTGCCACTGTATACCGCTGCTTGACAGAGGGACAGTGTTCCACCCGTCTGACCCCTGTATACCGCTTGTTTGACAGAGGGACAGTGTAACACCCGTTCTGACCCCTGTAACCGCTGTTGACAGAGAGACAGTGTACACCCGTCTGACCCTGTATCCGCTGTTGACAGAGGGAAGTGGTACACCCGTCTGACCCCTGTACCACTGTTTGAGACAGAGGGTACAGTGTCCACCGTCTGACCCCTGTATACCGCTGTTGACAGAAGGGACGTGTACACCCGTCTGACCCCTGTATACCACTGTTGACAGAGGGACATGTCCACCCGTCCTGACCCTGTAATATCCGCTGTTGACAGGGGACAGTGTCCACCCGTCTGACCCCTGTAATACCGCTGTTTGACAGAAAGAGACAGTGTCCACCCGTCTGACCCCTGTAATAACCACTGTTGACCAAGAGACATGTCCACCCGTCTGACCCCTTGGTTACCGCTGTTGACAGAAGGACGTGTACACCGTCTGACCCCTGTATACCGCTGTTTGACAGAGAGACAGTGTCCACCCGTCTAACCCCTGTAATACCATGTGACAGAGGGACAGTGATCCACCCTCTGAACCCTGTAATACCGCTGTTTGACAGAGGGACAGTGTACACCCGTCTGACCCCCTGTATACCACTGTTGACAGAGGGACAGTGTCCCGTCTTGCCCCTGTATACGCTGTTGACAGAGAGACAAGTGTACACCCGTCGACCCTGTATACCGCTGTTGACAGAGGACAGTGGTACACCGTTCATTTGACCCTGTATACCGCTGTTACAGAGGGACAGTGTCCCACCCGTCTGTCCCCTGTATACCGCTGTTTGACAGCGACAGTGTACACCCGTCTGACCCCTGTAAATACCGCTTGGTTGACAGAGAGACAGTGTCCACCCGTCTGACCCTGTATACACTGTTGACGAGGGACAGTGTCCCACCCGTCCGATTCCCTGTAATACTGCTGTTGACAGAGGGCACAGTGTCCACCCGTCCTGAACCCCTGTATACCGCTGTTGACAGAGAGCAGTGTACACTGGTACACGCCGTCTGGACCCTGTATACCGCTGTTGACAGATGGGACAGTGTTACACCCCGTCGACCCCTGTATACCGCTGTTACAGAGGGACAGTGTTCCCACCCGTCTGACCCCTGTAGCACCACTGTTGAACAGAGGGACAGTTTTTTTTTGGGGGGTTACACCCGTCTGACCCATGTATACGCACTGTTGAACAGAGAGTACACTGTACACCCGTCTGACCCCTGTATACACTGTTGACAGAGGACAGTGTCCACCCGCTGACCCCTGTAATACCACTGTTGACAGAGGGACAGTGGTCCACCCGTCTGACCCCTGTATACCACTGTTGACAGAAGGGACAGTGTCCACCCGTCTGATCAACTGTATACCACGTTGACAGAGGGACAGTGTTCACCGTCGACCCCTGTTTATACACTGTTGGACAGAGGGACAGTGTCCACCCGTCGACCCCTGTAATCCGCTTGTTTGACAGAGAGAACAGTGTACACCCGTCTGACCTGTACAACGCACTGTTGACAAGGGACAGTGTCCACCCCCGTTCCTTGAAAACCCCCCTGTAATACCGTGTTTGAATGAGAAGACAGTGTACACCCGTCTGACCCCGTCACGCACTGTTGACAGAGGGACAGTGTCCACCCGTCTGAACCCTGTACAGCACTGTTGACAGAGGGACAGTGTCCCACCCTCTTGACCCCTGTACACCACCTGTTTGACAGAGGGACAGTGTCCACCTTGGGTCTGACCCCTGTATACCACTGTTGACAGAGGGACAGTGTAAACACTGTAACCCGTCTGACCCCTGTAACCACCACTGTGGACAGAGGGAGCAGTGTCCACCAATCTGAACCCTGTATACCACTGTTGACAGAAAGGACAGTGTCCACCCGTTCTGACCCTGTATACCACTGTTGACAGAGGGACACTGTACACCCGTCTGACCCCTGTATACCGCTGTGACAGAGGGACAGTTCCACCCGTCTGACCCCTGTACACCACTGTTGGACAGAGGGTGACAGTGTACACCCGTCTGACCCCTGTACACCACTAAAGAAATTGACAGAGAGGAACAGAGTCCCCCGTACCTGACCCCTGTACACCACTGTTGACAGAGGGACAGTGTACACTGTACACCGTCTGACCCTGTACACCCACTGTTGACAGAAGGACAGTGTACACCATCTGACCCCTGTATCACTGTTGAGCAGAGGGACAGTGGTACCTGTAACCCTCTGACCCCTGTACACCACTGTTGACAGAAGGACAGTGTCCATCGCGTCTGGACCCCTGTATAACCGCTGTTGACAGAGGGTACAGTGGTCCACCCGTCTGACCCCTGTATACCACTGTTGACAGAGGGACAGTGTACACCCGGTCTGACCCTGTATACCGCTGTTTGACAGAGGGAACATGTGTCCCCCGTCTGACCCCTGTCATACCACTGTTTGACAGAGGGACAGTTGTACACCCGTCTGATCCCTGTATACCGCTGTTGACAAGAGGGACAGTGTACACCGTCTGACCCCTTGTAACCAAACTGTTGACAGAGGACAGTTGTCCACCCGTCTGACCCCTGTATACCGCCTGTTTGACAGAGAGGGACCAGTGTACACCGTCTGACCCCTGTATAACCGCTGTTGACAGAGGACAGTGTACACCCGTCCTGACCCATTAATACGCTGTTTGACAGAGGCCAGTGTCCACCCGTCTGACCCCTGTATACCGCTGTTGACAAGAGAGACAGTGTACACCCGTCCTGACCCTGTATACCGCTGTTACAGAGGGACAGTGTCCACCCGTCTGACCCCTGTATACCACTGTTGACAGAGGGACAGTGTACACCCGTCTGATCCCTGTATACCACTGTTGACAGAGGGACAGTGTCCACCCGTCTGACTCCTGTATACCACTGTTGACTGAGGGACAGTGTACACCCGTCTGACCCCTGTATACCGCTGTTGACAGAGGGACAGTGTCCACCCGCTGCCCCTGTATACACTTGTTGGACAGAAGGGACAGTGTCCCACCCGTCTGAACCCCTGTTACCGCTGTTGACAGAGGGACAGTGTCCACCCGTCTGACCCTGTATACCACTGTTTGACCAGAGGGAACGTGTCCACCCGCTGACCCCTGTATACCACTGTTGACAGAGGGACAGTGTCCACCGTCTGACACCTGTTACCGCTGGTTGAACAGAGAGACAGTTCCACCCGTCTGAACCTGATACTGCTGTTGACAGAGGGACAGTGGTACACCCGTCTGACCCCTGGTATACTGCTGTTGAAGAGGGACAGTGTCCCCGCCCTGACCCCTGTAACACCGCTGTTGACGAGAGACAGTGTACACCCGTCTGACCCCTGTATACGCTGTTGACAGAAGGGACAAGTGTACACCCGTCACTGACCCCTGTAATACCGCTGTTGAACAGAGGGACATGTACACCCGTCTGACCCTGTATAACCGCTGTTGACAGGAGCGTGTAACACCCGTCCCGTGACCCTGTATACCGCTGGTTGACAGAGGGACAGTGTAACACCCGTCTGACCCCTGTATACCGCTGTTGAAGAGCAGACCAGTGTACACCGTCCTGACCCCTGTATACCCACTGTTGACATGGGGCAGTGTCCCACCCGTCCTGGACCCCTGTATACCACTGTTGAACAAAGAGACAGTGTACACCCGTCTGACCCCTGTATACGCTGTTGACAGAGGGACGTGGGTCCACCCGTCTGACCCTTGTATACCACTGTTGACAGAGGGACAGTGGGTACACCGTCTGACCCCTGTATACACTGGTTGACAGAAGGACAGTGTACACCCGTCTGACTGTATACCACTGTTGACAGAGGGACAGTGTCCACCCCGTCTGACCCCCTGTATACCACTGTTGACAAAGAGACAGTGTAACCCCGTCTGACCCACTGTACACCGCTGTTGACAGAGGGACAGTGTACACCGTCTGACCCCTGTATCCGCTTGTTGACAGAGAGACAGTGGTCCACCCCGTCTGACCCCTGTATACCGCTGTTGACAGAGAGACAGTGTAACACCCGTCTGACCCCTGTAATACGCGCTGTTGACAGAGGGACAGTGTACACCGTCTGACCCTGTATACCACTTGTTACAGAGGGACAGTGTCCACCCGTCTGACACCTTGTATACACTGTTGACAAAGAGACAGTGTACACCCGTCCTGACCCCTGTATACCGCTGTTGACATAAGGACAGGTACACCGTCTGAACCCCTGGTACACCGCTGTTTTGACAGAGGGACAGTGTCCACCCGTCTGACCCCTGTATACACTGTTGACAAGAAGGGAGCAGTGTCCACCCGTCTGACCCCTGTATACCGCTTGTTGACACGAGGGACAGTGTACACCGTCTGACCCCTGTAATACCGCTGTTGACAGAGGGACACTGTACACCCGTCTGCCCCCTGTATACCGCTGTTTGACAGAAGGACAGTGTACACCCGTCTGACCCCGTACGCCGCTGTTTGACAGAGGGACAGGTCCACCCGTCTGATCCCTGTATACCGCTGTTTGACAGAAGGATCAGTGTAACCCGTCTGACCCTGTACACCGCTGTTGACGAGGGACAGTGTCCACCCCGTCTGACCCTGTATAGCACTGTTGACAAGAGGGACAGTGTCACCCGTCTGACCCTGTTATTACCATCTGTTGACAGAGAGAACAGTGTACACCCGTCTGACCCCTTGTAACAGCTGTTGACAGAAAGGACAGTGTAACACCCCGTCTGACCCCTGTATACCGCTGTTGACAGAGGGACAGTGGGTCCACCCGTCTGACCCCTGTATACCACTGTTGACAAGAGGGACAGTGGTAGCACCGTCTGACCCCTGTATAACCGCTGTTGACAGTAGGGACAGTGTCCACCCCGTCCTGACCCCTGTACATACCGCTGTTGACAAGGGACAGTGTCCACCCGTCTGACCCTGTATACCGCCTGTTGACAGAGGGACAGTGTCCACCCGTCTGAACCCCTGTATACCGCTGTTGCAGAGGGACAGTGTCCACCCGTCTGAACCCCTGTATACCGCTGGTTGACAGAGGGACACTGTACACCCGTCTCTACCGGTGGTAGTGTTCGGTCTGAGTGCCATCATCTCCGGCCTCTCCATCCTGCTGCTGCCGGAGACCGCCGGCAGACCGCTGCCAGAGAGCATCGCCGACGTCTTAAGCACACGCAGGTCAGTGGCTTGTGTGCCCAGCACTGAGGTGTGGCAGAGCTAGTTGGAGATCCGGTAGGAACATCAAGTATTGTAAGATGTATGTTAAAACTGTACTTCAATTAAGTCAGTGAATACTCCTGCGTCGAGTGTTTATCTTGTGTGGTGAATACATTCATGTGTCTACCTATGATTTATGTGTTGAACAAATGGTGTATGCTTGGTTGTCTCCTCTCTGGTGGGGTGTATTTCAACATGCTCGTTGAGGCTGTGGTCTGTTATTTGCGCTAATCGGGCATGGCGTTCGCCACCCCCCCTCCCTCCCCCCCAGGTCCCAGGGCTGCGCCGCTTCAGAAGAGGAGCAGCAACTGAACGGCCAGGACAGGGGAGACTGCCGGTGACTGAAAACAGACTGCCGAGCTTTCAAGTCCCCCCAGTCGCATGACTGATGACTGCTGTATTTGACTGCACAGATGCCGAACACTTAGGGACTAGGGTAGATGTAAGAAGGAATGTTTTCATGCAAGATTGATTGGCTTCAGATTAAGTTCCCGTCTAACTCAGGAGTTCATACATGCATGGGGAACGAAGTAATGGTAGCAGATATTTAAAAACGTTATAACGGAATGCCGAATGCACATTATATATTGTTGAGTAGTACAGTGGTCTCTTGCTCACCGGGCTGTTTATGCACTGCACGTAGCGGAGATACGATTAGAAGAAAACGAGCAGTGTGCCAATGGACGGACTTCCGGTTGTCTGAAGAAGTGCATATCAATGGCTTGCGACGTATATTAGCTTGATTTTTTAGCAACTTGTGTGTTAACTGTGATGTGTAGGGAAACGTGAAATAAATATCTTTGGATAATGTCACCTTTTTACCTATACTTTAATATTTTGGAACACACACCCTAAGATTATCGTTTCTTCAGAGTGGCCTACCTGGATACCTTCTACTTAGATACTTTGAGAACTCGGTGCTACTTGAGTAGGCGTGTAGAATCAGAATCAGATACAGGACCGGGATACAGGACCGGTATACGAGACGATACGGGATACGGGACTGGTATACAAGACCAGTATAAAGGACCGGGAACGGGACCGAAACGGACCGGAATACGGACCGAATACGGACCGGGATACGAGACCGGGGATACAGTGACCGGGAATACGGGACCGGGATACAGGGACCAGGATACGGGACCGGTACGGGACCGGGACCGGGATAAGGGCACCGGGATACGGGACCGGGATTACGGGACGGGAACGGGACCAGGGATTACGGGGACCGGATACGGTGACCGGGATACGGGACCGGGATACGGGACACGGGATTACGGACCGGAATAGGGACCGGCGATACGGGACCGGGATACGGGACCGGGATACGGACCGGGATACGGGACCGGATTACGGGACCGGAATACGGGACCGGATACGGACCGGGATTACGGACCGGGATACGGGGGACCGGGATACGGGACCGGGATACGGGACCGGGATATGGACCGGGACGGACCGGGATACGGACCGTCCCATGCGGGAACCGCGATACGGACCGGGAACGCGGACCGGGATACGGGAAACGGGATACGGGACCGCGGGTACGGGGACCGCGATACGGACCGCCGATACGGGGACCCGATACGGGGGACCGGGAACGGGGACGGGGATACGGGGACCGGGATAACGGGACCGGATATACGGACCGGGATACGGGAACCGGATACGGGGACCGGGATACGGACCGGGATACGGGACGGGGATACGGGACCCGGATACGAAACCGGGATACGGGACCGGGAATACGGGACCGGGATTACGGAAACCGGGATACGGACCGGGTACGGGACCGGGATACGGGACGGGATACGGGACCGGGATACGGGGACCGGGATACGGAACCGGGATACGTGACAAAGGATACGGAAACCGGTTACGGGGCGCGAATACGGGACGGTTTTGCATTTGTTCCGCTATCCCGGTCCCGTATTCCCGGTTCCCGTATCCCGGTCCCGGTATCCCGGTTCCGTATCCCGGTCCCGTTATCCCGGTCCGTATCCCGGTCCCGTATCCCGGTCCCGTTATTCCCGTCCCGTATCCCGGTCCGGTATCCTGGTCCGTATCCTGGTTTCCCGTATCCCGGTCCCGTTATCCCGGTCCCGTTATCCCGGTCCCGTATTCCCGGTCCCGTTATCCCGGTCCCGTATCCGGTCCCGTTATCCCGGTTCCGTATCCCGGTCCCGTATCCCAGTCCCGTATCCCGGTGTCCCGTTATCCCGAGTTCCCGTTATCCCGTCCCTATCCCTTCCCGTGATCCCGGGTTTTCCGTATTCCCGGTTCCCGTATCCCGGTCCCGTATCCCGTTCCCGTATCCCGTTCCCGTATCCCGTTCCCGTATCCCGTTCCCGTATCCCGTTCCCGTATCGCGTTCCCTTTCACGTATTCTGTTCCTGTATCCCTGTCTTTTATGCCAATCCCGTATCCAAGTGCAGTATCCCGTACCCGGATATCGGTCCCGTATCCCGGTCCAGTAACCTGGTTCCGTATCTCAGTCTATATCCCGGTTACGTATCTTGTTCCGGTATACATGTCCAGTATCCCGTTCCCGTAGCCCGTACCCGTATCTCGGTCCGTATCCCGGTCCCGTATTCCCGGTTCCCGTAGCCCCGGTCCCGTATCCCGGTTCCCGGTATCCCGGTCCCGTTATCCCGGTCCCGTTATCCCGGTTCCCGTATCCCTGCTCCCGTATCCGTCCCGTATCCCGGTCCCGTATTCCCGGTCCCGTAATCCCGGGTCCGTATCCCCGGTCCCGTATCCCCGGTCCCCGTATCCGGTCCCGGATCCCGGTCCCGTATCCCGGTCCGATATCCCGTTCCCGTTATTCCCGGTCCCGTACCCGGTCCCGTATCCCGGTCCCGTATCCCGGTCCCGTATCCTGGTCGCCGATCCCGGTCCCGTAATCCCGGTCCCGTATCCCGGGTCCCGTTATCCCGTCCCGTATTCCCGGTCCCGTATCCCGGTTCCCGTATCCCGGTCCGTATCCCGGTCCGTTATCCCGGTCCCGTATCCCGTCCCGTTATCCCGGTCCCGTATTCCCGGTCCCGTTATTCCCGGTCCCTACCCGTCCGTTCCCGTCCCGTATCCCGGTCCCGTA
Source organism: Semibalanus balanoides (assembly GCA_014673585.1). Lineage (NCBI taxonomy): Eukaryota > Metazoa > Arthropoda > Thecostraca > Balanomorpha > Balanidae > Semibalanus > Semibalanus balanoides. The sequence continues at coordinate 127,402 of VOPJ01012581.1, read as the reverse complement.
TCCCGGTCCCGTATCCCGGTCCCGTATCCCGATCGGATATGGGACCGTTTTGCATTTTTGCATTTGACTGCACAAATGCCGGACATTTAGGGTAGATGTAAGAAGGAATGTTTCCATGCAAGCAAGATTGATTGGCTTCAGATTAAGTCCCCATCTAACTCAGGAGTGCATACATGCATGGGGAACGAAGCACTGGTGGCAGATGTTTAAAAACGTTATAACGGAATGCCGAATGCACATTACATATTGCTGAGTGGTGCAGTTACAGTAGTACAGCTGAGTATTGAACATCCGCCTCCTATATTAACGCGTACTTGACTCCGGAAAAATGGTATTGCGAGCTATTTTTTGAGTGTAGAATGTCGGTTGAGGCCTTAAACCGACCAGAATGTATTTCTGTCTAAGAGGAAGACTTAAATATGCATAACAATCTATTTTTGTCAATTTTCAGAGTCCAATTTATTTCTAAAATTTTATATATATGTCATTTTTTAAGCAAACATTTGTTCTTGCACCTCAAGATTGCCCAAAATTGCAAAAAGAGTCAAATTCGTGATCAGCGCACTCGATAACATCTAAAAAGATGAGGGGAGCAAAGAAAATTTGAAAATGTTGCAAAAGGGGTCACCCTAATGTTCATTTAGTTCAATGTTCATTGCCACCCACTCAACAGTGTGGGTTTGGATGCCACCCCTCGGTTTTTCGGGAGTAACTCATGCAGTAGTACCATACTTGTGAACGACTAAAAATGTGAAACTTCTTCTCTCTATGATCCGTGACCTAAGACCATTTTCTTAGGTAATGTCAGGCGCAACTTGCGTCCCGTAGTATCGATGCTTGTATCTTATGCCAGTTTCCGTTTGTTTTTCAGGAGCATATAAACAGGTTTGAACATTTATGTTTTTTATGGTTTCAAAAATGTATGGGTATGGTTTCCCTTAGACCGAGACCTAGGTAGACCTTTGCAGCGGTCAACCGCAGTTACTTTCTTTCGTTGACCTCTTTGTCTTTCTTTAGTCTTTCTTTCGTTCGTTAAATGTCTTTTGGTCTCTGGCAATTTGTAAGACATGTTGTGTTGCTAATTTCAAATTTTGCATCCATTTTACATAATTATTTGTTAAGCTGTGGTAACCCACTTTGATAGGTCAACCGAGGTCACAGACTCCTGATGATCGTAGATGACGTTTGGGACTAACTGATGTTTCTACGCCATTTTTCTTACGCAAATTTATAAAGTGGCACCCGTTTTGCATCATTGCATTTAATTCATGGTTTCTTCCTCGATTCGAATTGAATCTCAGCAAATTGCACTTTTTGGATGGACATCACGGCATTGGCATTTCTTCAGAGGTCACCTATGACTCAGAACCCTAAAATCGGATATCAACGGCGTATTATTATCACAAAAAACTTACTCGTTTTAAACTTAAATCTCTAGAATTAAATTGGAGCTTAATCAGCGGGATGGGGGGGGGGTGAGAACCCTTGGGCATTAAAAGCTTCATTAAGTTATATAGAGCTTTAATTTAAAACGGTGTTGTTCTTTGTGATTAAAAATAAAAACCGTTAATACCCGATTTTAGGGGTATCTGGATCATAGTGACGCTCTGAGAAAAAAGACAATGACCCGATGACATCCAAATAGTACATTTGCTGAGATTTAATTCGAATTCGAGGAAGAACATGAATTAACATTGCAATTATCAAAACGGAGTGCCACTTTGAACATCGCGTACGAAAATGGCGTAGAGAACCAGTCATAGTCCCAAAAACGTCCATTTAAGATCATCAAAGAGTCTGTGACCTCGGTTGACCTATGGAAAGCTGGGTTATACCCCCAGTTTAACATATGATTATGTAAAATGATGCAAAAATTTGAAATTAGCAACACAAAAATGTCTTACAAATTTACCAGGAACCAAAAAGGACATTTAAGGGTCAACGAAGGACGTACTGCGGTTGACCGCTGCAATGGGTCAAACCCAAGGGTCTCGATCTAAGGGGAAACCATTTCCAATTTGAAACCATAAAAAACATAGATGTTCACAACCCTGTTTATATGCTCCTGCAAAAAAACAACGAAACAGCATAAGAACAAAGCATCGGTACTACGGGACGCAAGTTGCGCCTGAACATTACCTAAGAAACAGGTCATAAGGTCACGGGTCATAGGGAGTAGAAGTTTCACATTTTTTAGTGTTCACAAGTATGTACCTAATTCGTGAGTTACTCCCGAAAAACCGAGGGGTGGTATCCAACCCCGCACTATTGAGGGGGTGGCAGTGAACATTGAACTAAATGAACATCCGCCTCCTATATTATGCGCACTTGACTCAGGAAAAGTGGTATTGCGAGCAATCTTTTGGGTGTAGAAAGTCGGTTAGGCCTTTAACAGACCAGAATGTATGCTGTCTAAGAGGAAAGACTCAATAATTTAATAACATTTCTTATTTGTCCAACCAGAGTAAAATTATTTCAAAAAATGTATAAATATACCGTCATTTTAAGCAAACATTTTTGTTCTTGCACCCTCAAAGATTGCAAAAATTGTGCCAAAAAGAGGTCAAATTGTGATCAGCGCACTCGATAACATCTAAAAAGATGAGGGGAGCAAATAAAATTTGAAAAGGTTGCAAAAGGGGTCACCCTACTGAGTATATACTTGCTCACCGGGCTGTTTATGTACTGCACGTAGCGGAGATACGATTAGAAGAAAACGAGCAGTGTGCCAATGGACGGACTTCCGGTTGTCTAAAGAAGTGCATATCAATGGTTTGCGCCGTATATTAGCTTGCTATTTGAGCAACTTGTGTGTTATCTGTGATGTGTAGAGAAGCGTGAAATAAATGTCTTTGGATTATGTCACTTTTTACCTTTACTTTAAATATTTTGGAAAACACGCCCTAAGATTATTATTTCTTCAGAGTGGCCTGCCTGGATACCTTCTACCTAGATACTTTGAGAACTCGGTGGTACTTGAGTAGGCGTGTAGGTGGTGAGTGAGCTGGTGGTGAGTAGGCAAAACACCTGACTTGCCTGCTCGTTACTCCCTCATGTTTGACAAGACAGCGTTCCCAATAAATGGTAGAGTATGCATGGTCTGCATTTCCCGCTCTTGTCACGGGTGTGGAATGGGAACATCTCTCTCAAATACGGTGTTTCTCAATATTGCCCTATAATTAATTCTAGTGTCGTGTCATGACGATATTTTTCGGTAGCCGTCATTATCATACCATTCCATACTAAAAACACAAAAATCGCATGAATACCTCCTTAATATACATTAACATTTATTATTCCGCATTTATTCATCGATCCGTAAATACCTAAATAAATGAAGGGAAAAGAAAGGTTCTTGTTATGTTTTCAGCCTTCCCTTGGAAAGCTACTTCGCTAGATATCAACATTGTAGAGGTGCAGATCGAGATAAGTCACGAAAATAGCAGAAAGAAAACAAAGGGAGGACAGTAAGCCCATAATGGCTAATTCCAATGCTAATTCATTATGTTAGCTAATTTAGTGCTGCGCACATAGCGCAAAGACAAAAAAATCAATCAGTACTAAATTTGATGTATCTAAACACAAATCGATGGTATTTTTAATTTGCCTCGTCAAATCACACAATCGCCAATAATCCTCCGCCAGACGGTTGTCTGGCTGTCACACCTTCATAACATTGTGTTAGCAAGGAATGAAAATGGGTGGACGCTGGAATGACGATACTTTAAACTGTGACTTTAAGGCTGTGCATTGCAAATTGGACCAGTTTGAGAGAAACTTACAGTCTGTGACCGATGATGTATCTGAAGACATGTTTGGCGACAAGGTAAGCATACTCATAAAAGCTCAATATTAGCCTATACAAAACATGTTTAATAATTAATATATGCGGGTCCACCATCCATACGCTTTTCATTACAGTGTATTTACATGCATCGCTCTCTTGACAAGCAATTAAGGACACCACTGTTGATCAGCTTGTGATAGTTGAAATCAAATACAAAACATTAAAATAAAGTGGAAATTGTATTTAATACAAGGTGCATACCTATTGTATGAATGGGATCGTTTTAGAGAAGCTTGGAGGATCGCATCGATATACTTCAGAGAGAGTTGGATACCCTTGAAAATGACGGAACTTCAAGCAGGGGGCGTGAGCCTTACCGAACCTCATCGCCCGGGGAGCTTGCAAAGGAGAGAGGAAGAGCCAGATCATTTCAGGTAACAGTTACCTTTCTGAGACTAAATTGAATATTGTGTTACCCAATTCCCTGCGGGGGCTAATTCTGACCCCCGGTGGTTTTTCGCTTACCGCTTATAAACCCTTAGGCCTAGTGTCTCGAAACTTTGTGACCTTTCCTTAAATATAATTACACGTGTTGTCATTTTTAAGAAGAAAAAATCGCTCAGCAGAGGCTGCTCCAGGTTCATGTTTTTGGGAGGGTATTACGAATGCCGCTGTGCGGTGTACCTATACTTCTTGCGTAGTTTGCGGTGCAATCAATGCGTCAGAAATGATGTCACTGCAATATACATCATAAATACTTGAATCGCACATATTTTGCGACATAAGCCACTAAGGTACATAAAAATGGGAGGCGATATCCTCCCTCAAATTAGGTCCAGCATCAAACTAGTAAGATGATAAAAGGCGCTCCACACATGGTGCCCCCACAATGTTTTCCTGGATCCACCTATGCTCATTATTTTTCATTGAATAAATTACAGCAAAAAGTCCACATGTGACTATCATATCGTCCCAAACAATCACGAACAGCACATATTTATTATCAGAAAACTTCCCCATCCCAATTTTCATCCCCTGAATACGCCTATGATTTTTTGTGATTTTCATTTTAATATATTGAAGACCAGTACACTGGAACTGGACTGGTACACTGGAAGCTCAAACACGTTTTGGGCATGACAATCGGTCTGACCACATGGCCGCAATGACCTTTAAAAAACACCAACAAATTCTGTATTTTTCCCCTGGCCCCTCATTTTTAACCAAAAAAGAAGTTAGGGGTCCCAATAAGAAATATCTTGTCATGGCAAATCGAATGGTGTTCGTCCCATCTAAATCGGCCGAGCGGTTCTCGAGATCACTTGGCCCCGCAGGTTAACGTAATTCTGGCCGCCCGCAGGGATTAGGACTAACTTTTATCTGGTATCACATATTCAGCAGAAATGTACCTAAGGCTTCTGTAGCAATATTGAGTAAAATCATGACGAAGACATTTGTTTTTACTTCGGCGAGAAAACAGTCATGAATGATCAGCTGGTGCGCACGAACACTGAATGTGTCGGATTTACCGAATATGAATAACCCGCATTGTGAACTATTTCGTCAATCTCCATAATACTGTGCGATATAAGCCAAATGTCTTCCCTGTTCTAAAGTAACTCATTTGGTTTGTCTATCCCCGTGGTTCCCAAACGGTGGGTCATGAACCCATTTGGGGTAACAGAGCCATTCTGCGGGGGTAACGAAGGCCAGTGAAGTTGAACCACACATTTTACTTCGGTTACGCAAGACACTTTGATGCAGCCCTCGGCTTAAACATACTCAGACAGTATAACAGCTGCACAGAGCGCCCCCTATTTCTTACGCGTTCCCTCTAGTTAACGCTTAAAAACGGAAACCTATTTAAATTGTAAAATGGCATGCAGAGCAGTTAAAGGAAATAGTTCACCTTGGATTTTTTTTCTCAAACACAACTTGATTATATTTCCAAATACAACTTCATTTCATAGTGTCAAAAATAGACATACATCGCGCCGATTCAGGACAGAAGGACGTAAATTATTAATTTCGATCCAAAACTATAGTCCGTACTCTCCGCAACGTTCCAAAACGCGGCTCAGGCCAATCAGATTGCGAAGTATATGTTCGCGTAAGATTTAACTGTATAGCCTCTGCCAGGCGCGCGTGTGAGGAACCCACGATGCCTTCGCCAGGTGATGTGAGAGCCCACAATGCCTTCGACAAAGAAAACAAATATATTCGGCGGAGAGCCTTTTCAGCCCAAAAAACTTGCAGCTAGGGTTTTTTCAACACGGGCTACAAAACTGCTATCTCAGTTCAAAACCCATGTTGAAGGTGAACTATTTCCTTTCAACAACACGAATCAGACCACCATCAGATTTCCGGCCCGCGCTACGGGAAGGAGTTGACAAATTGGTGAAGGAAAAGGAATAAATACCTACATGTGACTGCGTTCTCTCTCAGTGTTTGTATTTAATTGCGAGTTGCGACACTCAGATAGAAGTGTGTAAACAGGTGCCACCGAAACATAGGGAAACATTCAACGTTATTTTTAATAGATCGGTATAAATTATAAAGGGTGGGGTAATGGCCTCCTCTCAGTGCTGAAAAGGGGTAATTGTGTCGGGAGAGCTGGGAACCACTGGTCTATCCTGATGTCTAGGCAGCTATACCCCACGTTACCACTGTGACCGTGTGTCTCCATGTCTGTCTGCGTTGTCTGCGACCTGCGTCTAGGCAGCTATACCCCACGTTACCACTGTGACCGTGTGTCTCCATGACTGTCTGCGTTGTCTGCGACCTGCGTCTAGGCAGCTATGCCACACGTTACCACTGTGACCGTGTGTCTCCATGACTGTCTGTCTGTGTTGTCTGCGACCTGCGGCAGAACATGGGTCGCGCGTCACAGCCTCGTCGCTCGTCCTCGGCCGGTGGCTGCAAGTGTCGCTGCACCGCCTTCCTCTCCGACAACAGGACCATTGTAAGGCCATGTCCCGCCTGCCATCCACTGCTGTTGCCCGATAGAAGGTGAAATGCAATCAGACCAGTTCACTGATATTGTAACTCGTAGGTCTTATGCGGGTGGGGAAATGGTTGGGAAAACGGTTTTAACACTGTCGGGATTGTTTTTTCACTATATTCTTAGTTAACAATTGTTCCTTCTACCACTCGTATAAGTATAATTCGACCATTGTATTTGACGTTTTACGAACTTGGTGCCATAAGCCCTCATTAGCGAGGGGTTTATGTTTATTGTATTACCGACTGACCCTGCGCCCTCAGTCGAACCCGGAGCGGGACGGCCTGATGCAGGAGCTGCGACAGGAACTGCGGGAGGTCAACAGCCAGAAGCAGGAGCTGCAGGAGAAGATGTTCGCCCTGGAGGAGGCGCAGCGGCTCAGCGACAACGACACGCAGGTCTGGTGCAGAGACTCTGATGCACACGCAGAGTGGCAATAGGTCGCTACTCTGGCTTAACGATGCTTCTGGTACGGACGTTCAGTTAGGAGGACGATATCGATACCGACACTTTGATCTGAAGATCAGACTGCTGCTGACGGCTGAAGCTAAGGCGCAGACTTGGTGTCGTCCCCTCAGATGCTGCAGAGTCAGCTGGAATCGGACCGAGTCAGGTGTCGTCAGAATGAGGAGGAGAATGACGAGTTGAAGGAGGAGATTCACCGCCTGGAGATCGCCATGAGTAACCTGCCAGTGGACGACAACGGCACCATGCGCGAGACTGCCGGCCAAATCACCCAGCTCCTGCAGACGCTGAACGACGACATGGTGAAGGCGCCAGAACTCTGCAACCGGCTGCGCATGGCCGCACAGCAGGTGAGAACAGGCAGCTTCACGGTGTCGCATGTTTGCCATCACAGGCTGGATGATCCATTATCACCGTGAGGCCCGGAGAGCTCTGAAGGGCGCGACGGGAAGGTGGGTGAGACAGATGGGGTTACTGATGGAAGGGTTAGGTCAGGGTTGATACGTTTATATTTACCATTGGTTTGAAGACAGATTTAATCGGGGAGACCGAAGCTACCCGGGAAGATGATGCAAGTGTGGTGGGCAAGAGCCACTTGGTTATCATCGCAGGATGATAATATTTTGGCGCATGGCGATAACGAATGGGTAACGAACCTGCCAGCAAGACTGAATATTGGTTCCATCGCGTTTGTAAAGCTCAAGTAAACTTAATGCTGGATAACCAGTAAGCTTAGGTCACTGTGCATTGCAAATTGCCATATTCGCCCGATAGTTTGTGGCATGCGATATTTTGTGATGGATAATGTCAGAAATGATCGAGTTTAAGCTAGAAACCAAAGTCCCGGTAGCATGTGTATTGATTTCTTCCATAGTTCTTCCCCGTGAATAATGACATCGTGGCTGGAGAGACGTATGCACATACCATACCTAGACCATTCATTGCATTTGCATTCATACATTAATATCGGCCGAAGGTATACCGTCCGAATGTAAAGAATGCAGCGTCATCAATTATAGTTCAAATGTTATTACAATATTTGGATGTCCTATGCCGAAATAAAGAAAATAAGCCAAGTCAAATACTTTGTAAGTGCATTTTATTTTGAATCAATACATTTTATGATCATTTGCTCCAAGAAGCTGGCATGATTGGAAGCATAAAGTGTGTTTTACCAAGTAACATTTGCAAATACCTTATATTCACGGGAAATAACAGTCGCGTAAACCCTGCTATTGAAGACAATACAAAGGGACCTGGCAGTGGAATACGGCGACCATTATTCTACTGTCATAATGCAATCTTGCACCATGATGCAAGTTGGTGCGGCGACGATTAAATGGGTCCTTTTTAATACAGGGTCATATCATGACGCAACCGGAAGGCGATGGAGGCAACTCTTTGCCCTAGTTGCTTTGTGGACAACAGGACAGTGTCATTAAGTTGACATTGTCCCAGATATAACTCGCTATGGCTATGAGCGACGCTAGCTATCATCGTTGAAAGGTGCCTTGTAAATCGAGTCAAATACGGGTCATTATTACCAATTGATGCTCGAGGCGCTGCAAACGATGCACCGTGTCTGGCTGTTGCTATGAGGCCGCAAAGCCAAGTGTACACACATCAGATATTGGTTGGCGTTGATTGAATTACTTAGCGAGCTTGCAATTATGTCATAGTGAAATATTGCTCTTTATTTGTATGGCTTGTCTCCTATCTTTATGAGAAGGTATATTTTTGGTTAACAAATCGTTTTGCTGCTGATGTTTAGGTTGTTTGAAAACACCCCCCTCTTCATTTAAAGGAAACCAGTCACTGACAAATCGCTACGAATATGCTAATATGGGATAACTTTTTTATCCTGAAAATATCGAACATGACATTGGTTTGACTAAATTATCAAGATATATGTACCTAAAAATCGAACGCAATATATTTCGACAACATAGACAAGCATTTGTAGTAAAGATTACGAAAGTGGCGCATGCTATTTTGCTATTTTGTGCGTCAAAAGAAGAATGAAAAAGCTTGGAGCTTATGCTTGAATAATTATTTATACTATTAGTAAGTACGAATGTATGTACTATTGGTTCCAAAATAAGCGTCCCGCTGGGTTGGCCGGCACAGCAGTTTAAGGGAGTATAACGCCATGTAAAAATTATGAAAAATGTTGGAGATGAGAGCCACTCATCTGGGCACTCATCTACATCAAACCACAAACTTTTCCCAAGGCGGTATATTCCCTTTAACTGCTGTGCCGGCCAACCCAGCGGGACGCTTATTTTGGAACCAAATAGTAACCTACTTACGTAAACGCCTTAAACGCGAGAAGGACGAAGCGATTTCCGAATAAATCCGCGTCCAATTTTATCACCCGCCCAACGGAAGGTTTCGTTTCTTGGTTGCAAAGCACGCTTTTAATTGTTTTCAGAGGCGGATCCAGGGGGGGGGGCAAAAATGAGGCAATTGCCCCTCCCAAGCGAATAAGTTCGGTGGGCAAAAGCATGTTTTTGCCCCCCAAAAGTCGAAGAAAAGTAACAATTTTTTGCATTTCTAAAATGCATTTTAGCTGTTTTAACAACATTTATGTTATAACAGTATTGTAAAAATTGTCTTTGCAGCAGTCAAAATCCAGCTATTCACAGTGAAAAACTTAAAACTTCGCGCCACTTCGCGGCATGACACAAGTTTTGCAATTGCTTATATAAATTTTGAAAATGGGGAAAATGGATCCTATTAAGTGTATGGCGAAGGTTCTCCTAGGCTGGCCTCATGGCTCACTCCCTTTCATGAATATTAACTTTAAGACGGGTAACATATTTAGCTAGTCTCCCGAGCTCCGAAAAAAGCTACGCGAACGCAAAGACACGGACATCGGCAGTTAGGCACCATCGGAGCTGCTTCCGCCCGTGCCCAACTTGCTGAACTGAAGAGCTAATATTGGGCCCCAGGTCAGGATCATTTTTCCAGGCTCTCTCAAGATCCACAGGAACCATTTAATCGTAGAAAAAAAACTTCTTGCCTCTTTTGCTGCTTTACAACGATTTTACACTGTTACCAAAGTGTGTGTTACAGTTCGGTACAATATGTATACAGTTATTATAATAATTAATAAGTACCAGTATTACTGAAGCGCTGACTTGCCAAACGGTCATCGATGATTTTATATCCGAATGTTAGTGTAAATTAAAAGTCTACCTTCTTTTTAATTTGTTATCTTGCCGAGATGTGCAACCAAGGAAAACGGGTGACATGAGGCTTGGCTTCACTCACGGTTCTGGTTTAAATATCAAAATTTTGTTCCCACGACCTAAAATACAAATTGTCACGCCGTTTCGCGGCGCCACATCAGGTGGTCCAATCGTCATAAACAAGGCCATCGTCACTTTTCAGTTAGTCGTACGTGAATTGGAATGAAAGCTAATTTTTTTAAGCTTAAATTATCTCTACAAGGCCAACCGCCGATATTTTTAGGCAAACCTTAAAAATTTCACGCCACTTTTGCGGCGCAAAAGGCAAGGTACTACCATCATGAAAATCCAATTAAAAAATCGCTGACAAAGGCTTAAATACACCATCATAAAAAATGGGGGGGTACAATTTTGCCATTTCAAACGAACCACCCGTCCCAGTCAAAAACTAACGGCGACGCCCCTGATTGTAACCATTCCAAATAAACGGACTATAGGTCAGGGTAGGGGCATTGACGGATCAGGTATGACGGATGACGAAGCCATTTAGGGTAATGCCCCACCCAAGATCCTGAAACCATGATTTCCCCCCCCAAAAAAAAAAACGGCTGGACCTATAGTTGCTGCCGGGTTGACGATTGCACTCTATCCCCCTCCTCTCGGTCAACAACTTTCGGCTGACGGCCCGCTACGCCCCCTCCCGGCTCAACAGCTTTTGGGAAATAAGTCCCACTGGATTCCCCCCCCCCCAAAAAAAACACGGCTAGAACCCCTCCGGCCAGCAGCATATGGCTAAGGAACATTTTTTCGACGTGGCCCCACTGACCAAAATCCTGACTACGTGCCTGCTCCTGTGCAGGTCAGAGGGACCCCTGACCAGACAGAAAGGCCCCCTGAGTGGGTCAGAAGGGCCCATGAATATGCCAGGAGGGAGCAGACCTTTTCATCCGTTATACTGGGCCCTTTCAACGCTCGGGAATGGGCCTTCTCGTGGTGCCTCCCCCCTCCCCTGGGCAAAATCCTGGCTACGTGCCTGTTAGAGACCCTTTTGAGTCGCCGTCCCAGGACGAAATCCTGGTTTCGTGCCTGGTTCATGGGCCTCTCTTGGGGTCCTGAGGTCCTGGTCCAATGCAGCTCATAAAAAGTTGAAGAAACAAATGTGCATCACAAAATAAAGTAGCCGAAATCCATAGAGTTTTTTATATCCCTTTTTTGGGGGAATGAGGCCCTATAAATGCTCTGGAAGGGCCCTTTTGAGGCGCCTCCTTCCCCCTGGACGAAATTCTGGCAACGCGCCTGAGACCAGACCAGGACCATTTTCCCAAGTCATCTCCCACCAGGCTCCTCCAGATCCACAGGGACCATTTATGTGCGGAAAAGCCTTTCTGTTCCCTCAATATTGCTGCTTTCAAACCATTTGCCACTATTACCAGTGTTTGTTAAGTTTTGGTACAGATGTAGGTAGTGGTAGTTTTATTATTATGAAATATGTACCTGTTGAGTGTTAAACGCCACGGTCATCGTGATTTACATCTGAGGCTAATGCATATTAAAAACTATCTTAATGTTTTAATACTTTTTATCATAAAACCGAGCGGTGCAATCCAGGAAGAAAGGTAACCTGAAGCTTTTGGCTCCAATTTAACATCCTGGTTCTCAATTTTCGAAATGTCGTTTTCCACTACCATTCAAATTAGCATTTTCACGCCGGCGTCCACAATCGGTGGCCATCATCCAATAACCAAGCCCATCGCCATGGTCCTTCGGTTCATCCTTGACGCCTGAATTTAATTAAATGTACTTTTTAGCCTCTTATCCTACATGGCCCAGCCGCCCTGATTTTGGTTTTTATCAGACAAACCAGAAAAAAATGTGTTGCGCAATAAGCTAAATACCTATTATAACATGAAATCCTATATAAAAATGCTGTAAAGGGCTTAAATACAACACTAAGCAAAAGAATATTCAAGTTTTCGTCAATTTCACCGGACTCCCTCAATAATTATCGGTGATGCACCCTTGCGAGTTGGTATGATATAAATGTTATTATTATTTATGTGTATATATGCCACGGAACATCGCGTTTCTGTGTTTTTTAATCGATTTTTTTTTCTTCGAAGTAGTGTTTTTTTACCGAAAAATCCAGAAAACTGGACTTTTTACGAAAAAAGTTGCTTTTCTTTAAAAAATATAAAATACCATAATGATGTGACCAGCCCAAATCCGATGAGAAAAAAATAGGGGTACCTTTTTGCCACAAAAAGTTTGCCCCCCCCAAACCGAGCGGCTGGATCCGCCCCTGATTGTTTTCGTTATGTGGTGTTTTGCCGTCGCAAATAGATCCGAACTAAATCGATACTTTGAGCTAAATAGGTTTTGTAGCGCTATTTTTAATTTACAATTATAAGATTGATGTTTGTAGGAAAAAAATCATTTTGGGTGGGTATTAGATGGATTTGATTGTGTTTTACAGCTGCATGATTTTTATCGTTTAGCACCCTTTGGTTTTGGAGCTACGGCGGTGTAATAAAGGAAATATGATAAAATCGGCAACCAAAATATTACAGGCAGATTTTAACAGCGAAATACTGCATTAAAACCTAAATTTGTGCATGCATTTTAGAGACAGGTACATTGGTCTACAGATTGGTGTTTTGTTTCATCGCTTCACGTCCATAGGTGCTGAGCACTGATTAAATGGTGAAGACGTATAAATATGAATTTGCGCTTGTATAGCCAGTAATTATGCAACCGTACCACGCGCCGCCGATCGAGCACATAGGACAGTACGCCGCGGCGGAATGTTTCTCTACGCATTTGTGTTTGACCCGTGTCTTTGCGACTTTTGGTTGCCGAGATATAGGGATCCGGTATTGCAACGATGTTTGTGAGGTAATTTCGTGGACGAGGAAAAATCGGGGTGCACGTGCGCACGTGCAGTGTGACCCAGAGTTTGACCTGTGCCACATTGCCAGTGGTGTGGTCTCCAGCCTCACACAAAATTTTAGCTTTATAGGTCCAGCATTTTCTCAGCTACAGCAGGATAATACTTTCTGACACCCCTGACGCGGCACGTGTCACGCGCCATGCTGAACATCACATGATAAAAACATTAAATAATAATAAATGTCATTGCATGGGGCATCAGATGGTGAAAAGACCCGGCTTGTCCAATTCGGATCGGGGTCAAAAGATATAAGCTTCTGACCCAGCGTCGCGGTCCTGGCCCGGCCGGGCCCGGCTGGGCACGGGTCGGCCGCTTATATGTGAGAAAAATCCGGTATTCATGAGGACTCGCTCGCGCTTCGCGCTCGCTCGTAATTAGGTCATGCACAGATGATGTAGTAAGCGATTTATCGACATGACATTAAAAACTACTATCTCAGTTAAAAATCCCATTATGAAAATGTCGGGTTTCTTTTTAACAACGATGGATCCCTCAGGCCTCAGACCTTCTCGTATCGGAGGAAATGGTGAACCTACGTCAGTATAGTGTCTTTGTCATACTTTCTTTCGCGAGGCAAGGTGCTAGCTAGTAGCTAGATGGTTGTTCTACCACAGATATGCAGAAACATCACATAAAGTATGTGTGGGCGGGGGGAGGGGCAATGAAGCTTTGATCGCGATTTGAGAAAAACCGAAACCCATTTGCCAGGTTTACTCTTATCCTCCGTTGTACCACGGTCCTATCCGACTACGCCTGGCTCCGTCTCCTGCTGCTGACGGCTTCTCTGTGCACGCTGAATTCTCGGCGGTGAACTTAGTATCTCTCTTGACCCAGCCCAATCGTCGCAGTGACCGGTGTGGCTACAGCCCGCGGCGGGGTAAGGTCACCGCCAGGGCCAGGATAAACATATCGCTCGGCGGGTCAGTCTATCTCTCAGGGGCTCGCTCGGCGGGTCAGTCTATCTCTCAGGGGCGCTGTCCGGCGGGTCAGTCTAACTCTCAGGGTGGGCTCGCTCGGGACAGTCTATTCTTTCAGGGGCTCGCTCGGGGCGTTGCAGTCATCTCTCAGGGCTCGCTCGGCGGGTCAGTCATCTCTCAGGGGCTCGCTCGGCGGGACAGTCTACTCTCAGGGCTCGCTCGGCGGGACAGTCTATCTCTCCAGGGGCTCGCTCGCGCGGGTCAGTCTATCTCTCAGGGGCTCGCTCGGCGGGAACAGTCTATCTCTCAAGGGGCTCGATCGGCGGACAGTCTTATCTCTAACAGCGGCTCGCTCGGCGGGACAGTCATCCTCCAGGGGCCTCGCTCCGTGCGGGTCAGTCAGTATCTCCAGGGGCTCGCTCGGCGGGACAGTCTATGCTTCTCAGGGCTCGCTCGGCGGGTCAGTCTATCTCTCGGGCTTCGCTCGTGCGGTCATCTATCTCTTCAGGGCGCTCGCTCGGGGGTCAGTCTAATCTCTTCAGTGGCTCGCCGGCGGGTTCAGTCTACTCTCTCAGGGGCTGCTCGGCGGGTCAGTCTTATCTCTCAGCGGGGCTACGCTCCGCGGACAGTTCTATCTTCTTCAGGGGCTCGACTCGGCCGAGAGTCGTATCTCTCAGGGCTCGCTCGGCGGGTCAGTCTATCTCCTCAGGGGCTCCGCTCGGCGGGACAGTTCTATCTCTCAGGGGCTCGCTCGGCGGGTCAGTCTATCTCTCAGGGGCGCTGTCCGGCGGGTCAGTCTAACTCTCAGGGGCGCACCGGCTCAAAATCAGAATCAGAATGTATTTCGTGACAAGTCCACACGGCATGGTTTTTCACAGTCACACGTCAGCAAGTAAAAGTGCGCTAAGGTAAGCTTTGCTCAGGCCAGTTTAGCTCACATGTCACACGACCATCGCACGACGCCTAAACACCGCCATGCTGCACACGCAGTAGGTGGCATCTCAGTTGGGACCTAAAGATGCGGGTGTTTGTGCTAAATGGTAGCCGATTGTAGTTCTGAACACCACTGTAGCACAGACGGCGGCGGCCTAACTCCGCCCGTATCCTCGTTATGACGGTCTGTGTGGCGCCTCGTGTCTTGGTACAGTACTGATGCTGCTGGCTATGCTCTCTGGTCTACCTGTTGTTATGCGCCATGAATAAGCCACAGTCCGGCGGTGATACATGAACAGGCTACGTGCGTCAAAGCCGTTCAGTTCGCGGAACATGTCGGAATATGTGGTCATGCTTTCGGCCTGCGCTGGACGACTCCGGGCACCGGAAGTTCAAGTTTCTGTACTCATGGAGCTGCGTTGCGCTACATGTACCATACAATGATATACAATATCTAACGATAGATGTGACGAGAGCTTGCACAATGGTTACATGGGCGTTTTTTGGTATGACATGTTTCGTATGCATCAACCCAACGAGGATACCTGTACATTTTTATGTGACCTGGTCTACATGTGGCTGGAAGTTCAAGTGGCAGTCCATAATGACGCCCAAGTTTTCAACTACTCTGGAATCCGGCACGACGGTGCCCAAGAAATTCAGAGAGATAGACGGTAGACCTCTCAGCATGGCGGGGGTACCCATCACCAGTGCCTGAGTTTTAGCCGTGTTCAATTTCATGCTATTGGAGCAAAACCAGTCGTACACACTCACTCACAATGGCCTGCTCCATTCGTGTGATTAAGAGCGGCAGGGCGCTCTTTTTCCCGCTAATAAGCAGCTGCGTGTCGTCCGCAAATAGTACCACTCCGACTCCGTCTGGTACGCACAGGCTAAGCTCGTTCGAGAACACAGTGTACAGTACACAACTGAGGGACACCACCCTTTGGTACACCACCAATCGAGTTCGCAGTTTCGCCGTGGAACGCATGAGCACACCGTCACCGCCGATCATCTGGACCTGCTGGGTGTGGCCGCATAAAAAGTCAGCGAACTACTCTGTGTCAACACCATACAACGCCAGCTTGTCCAACAGTCCCTGGTACGGCACCACATCGAAGCACTTTGATAAATCCAGCAGCACCAACACGAATATTTCGCGGAGTCCATCGCGCTCAGTACGTGCTCGGCAATAAAACTAAGTGCGGTCTCCGTGCTGTGGCCTTTCCTGTACCCGTGCTGGGCGCTGGACAGAAGTCTGTTCGTTTCTAGATGCTGAACAAGCTGGAGTTGGACCACACGCTCGTCGCTCGATGATCTTCATCACTCCAGGAAGAATGGAGATCGGACGCATGTTAGCCGGATCAGACGGTCCCTTCCCCTTGGAGATCGGCGTAACAAGTGCATGCTTCCATGCTCTCGGTCACAGACCACTATATATAGTGGTCTGTGTCTCGGTACTTGTCGGGTAGTTAGGCTGGTGTTGACCATGTCGAGGAGGACATGCTCCTTGCCCCCTAAAAATATCCGGAACATGTCGACACTGACCCCGTCGATGCCGGTGGCACTGGATGGTTTCATCGACGACAGGATCAGGCACAGTGTTTCAATGTCGATGGGCTTGAGGCTGAATTTGCTGGTCTGTGCGACTCGTCGGTAGTCTACTGGTACGGTGTCGTGGTCTCGGATCGCTCAGGCAGCCGTTGGCGAGAAGCACGGAACAGAGACACGTCACCATCTATACACAGTACACAGGCGACAACCTCTTTGTAAGCCAACAACAATGTGTCTCCAGATGCATCTGGACAAGAGGAATATCTCTGATGAATCCCAAGGCGCAAACTGTCCCTCGACAACACACCCAGGCAGAACAATGTTGGATCAAAAATCCCACTGTGTCCCATCCCACGACAAAATACCAATAGGATGGACTCATACTCCGATATGCCCAGTGGTATCTCCCGACCTAATATTTTGGCAACAAGGTCTGCGCCCACAGGGAGAATTCCCCATGAACGGTAATTTTTTATATATCCTCAACGGATCGTCATGATCCAGACAGGATACGATCTGAATGAAGCAATATTGTCCTACAATTATGTCAATGCCAACATAATCAAGAGGTACTGATGTTGCGTACCTCGCTAGTTCAACTACTTGCGAACCCCTGAACCAACAAATAACGTCCAAGGCAGGACGCGTCCTCCAATTCAATCAGAACGTCTCACTATAGACCAGGAACAATACAGCTATAGACAACGGGTGACGGTGTAGCCTTGTGCGCGCCTGTGCGGCCCTGCTGCCCGACAGCGCTAAGGCACCGAAAATCCCGTCGCACGTCCAAACAAAGACCTATCTAAATGCGGTCGACAGATGAGTGCCACTGTCCCTAAACCGGTCTCGCTGCCACCAACTACATGCATCAAACATGCTAGTATTCTTGCGCTCAAATCTCAGAAATAATAAAAACTACTAACATATGTATTGTTACAGTCTTGCATTACCGACATATTGAACCCCACCAACAAGAATGATTTCCAGGCCTGGACGTACACACAGATCCCTAGTATGGAACTCAGGATCCCAAGATCACCCGGACATCACATACTATCCCAGGATGCCGATTTCCGGTCGGAACATATGACGATGCTTCTGCAATCCAAACTAACCAAACCCCCCACTCTTACAGAGCCCAATAACCAGATACTTCAAACGTGCTGCTTCTCACGCCCGGCAGATTAAGTCAGGTAAGTGGATTGAGAGAAAGAATCGTCCGTACACCACACACCGCACTCCGTAAGTTCCTTATTCCTAACTGCTCATCTACGCCTGCAAAAAAATGCGAGCGGAAGAAGCGTACTATGAACAAAAGACGAAAGCGCAGCACGCAGAGCCAATGGACTCAGGCCAATGAGCCTATTTCCCATCTGCGACAGCCGGAAAACCAAGACGGCAAAACGACATACGCGAAGCATACCCGATACCTGCCCAACACAACAAAACATGTCGACCGCACCTCGTATCTCCAAAGGTCCACACAAAAATGACAGGCAAGCTGCCAAGAGAACCACGACCCTCATAGCATCAAACAACAAACGTAAACACCAAGTCAATGAGATACAGAAGAGCCCATAAAACGCTGGACGTCCACCCGAGCAGCAGCTGGCTGGGCTCAGCCGTCGGGACCCGGCGGCTCCTGCGCAGACCCGTACTCGATGCAGCAGGGCCAGCAGGGAGGACCGGGCGCGAACAAACGGCGCGGTCTGCTGTCGCGGGTGTTCGGGAAGAAGGACCAGCAGGAGGACCCGGGCCCGGGCACGATCCAGTACCAGGACGGGAGCGCGGCGCAGTTCGATCCGACCCTGACGATGCAGCAGCAGAGGCTGTCGCTGGCGCTGCAGGAGGACCCAGGCGAGGCGGCCCGACGGGTGCAGATGCTCAACCAGGAGAAGCGGAGGAGCTGCTGCCCGCGATAGCCAGGCAGAGGTCTGCTTTCTTCCAGCGAATGGCTAATAAGTCGAGTTGTTATATTGGTGTGCAATGATGTTCCTTCGAGTATATTGAAAGATGAGGTTTGATGCATGGCTTGAAACCTGTCTGAACCTGAATAAAGCATAATTTCGGAGGAACCAATATTTAGATTTAATTTATGTAAATTCACATTGTGTACCTAAATACCAAATACATATTGCGTGCATTGTCGTTAGCCGGCTCCCCTCAGTCACGCTTATCGAAAAGGTGAAACGTTACCATCGGACACGTCTCTTTAAGGGCTGCAACACAGTCTTCGCGCAGCTGCACTAAGTGGATGCAGGTGCTTATTCAAATACATTGAATGGAGACTGCAGCAAACGCACGATGCGCACGATGCTGGGAAAAAACAGCTGGTACAATTTAACCATGCAATTGAATAGGCGCCCGCAGGCAGCCGCATGCGTTTTCTGCAGCTGCGTAAAGACTGTGCTTCAGCCTTAAAGAAATGTTAGAAGTATGATATGGCATCGTCTACTGATTTATAATGCATTCATGCTTTCTCTGTGTAACTAAAACCCCGAATGTATATATAACTCTTTTGCTCATAAGGTATTTGTCACATTAAACCAAAAATGAAATGTCTGAAGACTTTTACCAAGCCTATCATTGTATATTTGTATATTTTCATCATTTTTTCATGACATCTCTTAAGCTTTGTAGGATAAAATACACAAATCAAAGTATATATAGTTAATCTCGTGCGGCGACGGGGTCTCCAGCCGAACGCGTGGCCTAGTGGGTAAATTTTACCCCCCTCGCATCTTCCGAGCCAATGACCGCAGCGAGTCGCGCAAGGTGGTGATCGAAAGCTTTCAATGAAACAAATCTTTAAAATAAGGTCACATGGCAGGTCACGGTCAGTTCAAAGATCGAAATTGAAATATTTTAGTTTTTGGGCGATACTTTCCATCCAAAGCCTTAGATTCAGACTGTTATCGCACAAATTGCTCTCAGATGTATACTGCATCTTCTGCAGTAATTAAAGTGATATTGTAGGCAAAGTTCAAGGTCAAGATCAGGTCACAAAAGGTTTCCCAAAATTCTGCGAAAGTCATGCGACACATGTTTTAGGGGTTGTTTTACACGTAGATTTGATAGTAGCAGCCTTTTTTACAACCTGACACCATACAAGTTCAAGATCAGGACATGTAAGGTCAAATTTGGAAATTGATAAATATAAATAAAGAAGTTAAGTTTCTAGACTTATTTTTTTCATAAATACAGCGATGGCATTCATTTTTGGTATCTGGTCAATACAGGCCAAAAATCTCATTTCCGAAAAAATGACGTCATTAATTACTTTACTTAGTGAACCAGCAGTCCCTTAAGATAAAGATATTGTTTTGAAATTTGGTTTGTTATCGTCCATTCTGTTTCTCTAATTTCCTGTTTTTGAAGATCTTGAAGAAATCGATTTTGTGGTATTTTTTATTTTTGTTATCTTTTTGGGTCAAAATCCAAACAATTTGAAAATCCGACATGGGTATTTCTTAGATAATGCAATTAACTTTCTCTCGAGGTTTTCCGTTTGTAATGTGCTTCAAAACTATGCTTTCTACGATTTGTCAAACATTTATCGTTTTTCCACCAAAAATGGTATGACATGACGTCATTAAAACGTCATCATCTCCTAACATACCGTTATATTTGCAGTGAAATTTCGTGAGAAGATGTATAATTAATTCAGGATAACGTAACACAAATTTGACGTCGTTATTTGTCATAGTTTTTAAGTTATTGATAAAATCCGGGAAAAGGTTCAATTTACACACACACACACACACACACACACACACACACACACACACACACACACACACACACACACACACACACACACACACACACCCTCCCCACTCCGCGCGGGTTAAAGTCGCAGTTCACTTTACGTCAAGGCAAGACAAGTTTCCTTTTCTCGAAAATAAATCAAAATTCCAGACCACCGTGATGGCGGGAATAGTACCATAAAATCCCCCGCAGCATGACACAGCCTTCCCAGTTAAATCGTTAAAATGCCAAGTACGTCAATGCCCATGGTGCAGGCTGCAGTCGCACTCATGTTACGTCAGAACGTTCAACTTTCACTAGCAATCAACACCCTGACGTTTTGTTTAGCTTTCGGTAACCGGGCTAACACCGATACATAGCATGTATTGCCGGGGGGACATGGGCCCATTAGAAGCCCCAGCACTCGTTGGCTGTCGTCGGCAGCAGACACAGGGTCAGTCGGATACGAGCCGGTCGGCAGCCATGTCGCTTCGTTGTCCGCGACTGCCGCTGCGGCCGCTGCCGCTGCCGCTGCGATCGCTGCTGCGGCCGCTGCTGCTGCCGCTGCGGTCGCTGCTGCTGCTGCTGCTGCTGCCGCTGCTGCTGCTGCAGGGCTGCTGGTGTGCAGTGGAGCTACACTCGGCAGCGGGGCGGTACAGGGCCGGTCTGCTGCCCCTCACTCCCCTGCTGACCATACCGGCCAGCCCGACCATGGCCCGCCGTGCCCACTGTCTGGCCCAGTGTGTCCGCCGGGCCAACTGCGCCAGCTTCAACTACGGGCAGCTGCCGGACGGCGCCAGCGGCTGCCAGCTGCTCAGAGAGACCCTCTGTCTGACTGGAGCTGATGGCGGCTTCATGGAGCTGCAGAGGGACGCGGGGGTCAACTACTACGACGTCTACCGCGGCGTGCCGGTGGGAAGCCAAGAGGTGAGGCAACGGTGATGCTGACCTGGATTAGTGAAGTCAGTGGAACCGATGATCCGTATCAAATATACGCATTTTTCAATCATTTGAACGAATGCGGGTAAATAAAACCAATTATCTATCGAATCCTAACTTTTCAGTAGCGCTACAGTCAATTCAGAAAAGGGGAGAAATCCCGAAACGTATGGAACACTCTCTGTTTTTCATTTGAAATTAATGCAGATTAAGATAATTAGTCATTTAAAAATTGTTGTGAATGATAGACAACATACGTTGTTTGATTGCCTCCTCTATCGCCTCATTGCAACACTCTGGACGTTATTATGTCATGCACCTTCAATACAGTTAGGACGTCAAGTTGAGTCAAACGGTTGTACGCCTTCCTTTGATGTTAACATATATGCTTCACAGACTGGGTGTGTATTACTGCACTACGCCTTTTCACTGGTTATCATATGACGGGGTAGGTTTTCAACATTACCGCGTATTTCTGGCATCAGCTTTCGGCCCGCTGAAATTTACAAGGGGAAGCTATGCGGATCACTTTTTGACCCTAGGGCACGTTAGCGATATATTAAACGCACGACAGATGTAACAAGAATGAGGAAGTTGACTTTGGACAAGGGCGGATCCAGGGGGGCAAAGGGGTCATGGCCCCCCCAAAGGTCCTGAGACTATGTTTTCCCCCCCAACGGTCGGACATACAGCTGTAAAAATTGTTTTTGCAACAGTCAAAATACAGCCATCCACAGTAAAAAACTCGAAAATTTCGCGCCGCTTCGCGGCATGACACAAAATACGCAAGTGTTTAATGATAGAAATTGGGAAAATGGGAAAATTAGTTAATGAAGTGTCTGGCAGTCTCCCCTTGGCGCTCAATTACTGGTGTCTGGCAGTCTCTCTTGGGCGCTCATTTTCAGTTCTCTCATTAGATGAAAGTGTCTGGCAGTCCTGCCCCTTGGCGCTCATTAGTTCTCTCCATTAATGAAGTGTCGGCAGTCTGCCCTTGGCGCTCATTTAGGTTCTCCTCATGTAACTGAGTGGTCTGGGCCAGGGTTCTGCCTATGGCGCTCATATTGAACGTGTTCTGGCAACGTCCTACGCTCCTGTGGTCGATCATTTGACTAGGGTGTTGTCTCTCTCGGCTGGATTAATAGGACGCTGTCTGGCAGTCGGCTGCCTTTGGACCCGCTCAGTGATCATGATTTCTAGGGTTACATTCATTTGGTTGAATGGAATGCTGATCTGGAGCAGTCTGACGCCGGCTGCTCAGCCTTCATTGAGGTTATGCGTCAGTTACATTGCAGGGTGTGGCGTGTGTGCCAATCTCTTCGGGCCGTGGGCGTCGTCAGCTCTAGCTTTGAAGGTTGCTCTGGCAGTCCGTCCCTCTTTGGGCGGCTAATGTCTAGTTCGTCTCGGCTACATAATGAAGTGTCTTGGGCAGGGTACTCCCCTGCGCGCGCTATCAGTGTGGGACTGAATTGTCGTTAGTGCATGTCTTGCGCCTTAGGGGACCGCGGTCTAATAGCGTACTGAAGTTGTCTTGGCGTCCTTGCCCTTAGGCGCTCGATTATTCGAATTGTGTCCCCTGGCATGTCCTCCCCTTGGCGCTCATGTACTGGAAGTGTCCTGGCAGGTCTCCCCCTGGGCGCTCATTTACTTGAACGTGTCTGGCCAGTGCTCTCTGGCTGGCGCTCATTATGAAGTGTCTGGCAGTCGTCGCTGGCTGGCGCTCATTTACTGGCAAGGTGTCTGGCAGTCTGCCCTTTTGGCGCTTCATTACTGAGTGTCTGGCATCTCCCCTGGCTGGCGCTCATTACTTGAAGTGTCTTGGCATCTCCCCTGGCTGGGCTCTTATTATGACGTGTCTGGGTCAGTCTTCCCTTGGTCGCTTCATTAATGAATGTTCTGGCCAGTCTTCCCTTGGCGCGTTCTCTTACTGAAGTGTCTCGGCCAGTCTCCCCTGGCTGGCGCTTCATTATTGAAGTTCTGGCAGTCTGCCCCTTGGCTGGCGCTCATTTTAATGAAGTGTCTGGCAGTCTTCCTTGGCCGGCTCATTACTGAAGTGGTCTGCAGTCTCCCCTGCTGGCGCTCATATACTGAAGTGTCTGCAGTCTGCCTTGGCGCTCATTACTGAAGTGTCTGGCAGTCTCCCTGGCTTGGCGCTCATTACCTTGAAGTGTCCTGGAGTCTCCCCTGGCTGGCGCTCATTACTGAAGTGTCTGGCAGTCTTCCTTGGCGATCATTAATGAAGTGTCTGGACAGTCTTCCTTGGCGCTCGCCATTACCTCTGAAGTGTCTGGGCAGTCTTCCCTGGCTGGCGCTCATTTACTGAAGTGTCTGGCAGTCTCCCCCTGGCTGGAGCTCATTACTGAAGTGTCTGGCAGTCTGCCCTTGGCGCCCATACTTAAGTGTCTGGCAGTCCTGCCCCTTGGCGCTCATTACTGAAGTGTCTGGCAGCTCCCGCTGGTGGCGCTCATTACTGAAGTGGTCTGGCAGTCCTGCCCTTGGCGCTCAATTACTAGAAGTGTCTGGCAGTCTCCGATGGCTGGGCGCTCATTACTGAAGTGTCTGGCAGTGCTCCCCTTGGCGCTCATTGAAGTTGTCTGGCAGTTCTGCCCTTGGCGCTCATTTTTAATGAAGTGTCTGGCAGTCTTCCCCTCGGGCTCATTACTTGAAGTGTCTGGCAAGTCTCCCCTGGCTGGCGCTCATTAACTGGAAGTGTCCTGGCAGTCTTCCCTGGCTGGGCGCTCATTACTGAAGTGTCTGGCTAGTCCTGCCCTTTGACTGGCGCTCATATACTGAAGTGTCTGGCAGTCCTTCCCTTGGCGTCATTACTGAGTGTCTGGCCAGTCTTTCCCCTTGCGCTCATTACTGAAGTGTCTGGCAAGCTGGCCCTTGGGCTGGCGCTGCGCGCGATTATGGAAGTGTCCTGGCAGTCTTCCCTTGGCGCTCTTACTGAAGTGTCTGTGCAGGTCTCCCCCTGGCTGCCGCCTAACTCGATCTACTGTAAAGTGTCTGGAGTACTCCCCGTGTTGGCGCTCATTACTGAAGTGTCTGGCGAGTTCTGCCCCTGGCATGGCAGGCGGCTGGCAAGCGTCTGGCAGTGGTCTGGCAGTCTCCCCTATATTAGGCGCCATTGAGTTCTCTCACTCATCTTTAGTCACACGGGTCTCCCCTTGGCGGTAAGACTAAGAACCCCTGGCGGTACTACTGCTGGCAGTCTTCCCACGGGTGGGCGCTCATTGAGTTTCTCCTCCAACTATCTTAGTACACACGGTTTGTCAAAATCTTTGATTTTTTTGTGATTTTTCGGCTTAGCTTTAGTTTTTAGGGGTAAGAAACACAAAATTTCGGAAATCCGAGTTGGCGTTTCCTAATAAAATGTCACTTTCGGATATTTGCCGCTTTTCCTGTTATAAATTTTTGCTGGCAACTGTCTATTTTCTCCTTTTTTACAAAAATATTTACCGTCCTTTCCACCAACTATAATCGTCACCTAAAACGTCATTATCTCCCAAATGACTGAGCCAATTTCAGTGAAATTTTTGCCAGCATATGTATAATTGTTGTCAACTCAGCTACATAAATTTCAGCAAGATGCTCCGCAATCCGCATGAGTAAAAAGTAATTTCATAAAAACATTAGGCAGGCCCCCCCGCGTAAGGCGAGGGCACTATTTTCAAGCTGGCTACATGTTAAGCTAGCTAGCTTGCCAGTTTCCGAAAAAGGCGACGGGCAAACGATATGACGCGAACATTGGGCCCCATTATAAATACCTAACGGTAAACCATCCGTAATTACATTTAACATCGGAAATCCACATTAAAAATGCTGGAAAGGCTTTAAGGAGGCACGCCCAAGCACAAAAACCTGGGATATATATACATTTATCGTCCATTTTCAGCTTGGTCAGCTTAGAATTATCGGGTGACGCCCCTGCGAGTTGGTATGAAATAAACGTGACTATTACTTACGTTCGTATATGCTACGGAAAGTGGTGTTCTGTGTGTTTTAATGTGATTTTTCCCCGAATTTTTTTAACGTTTTTCCCCCATTTTTTCTTTTTTTTAGTAAAAAAAAACATTTTTTGTTTTTATTATCTGGAATGCCAAATAAGGTGAGAAGCCCAAATCCGAGGAGACAAAAATGGGGTACCTTTTTGCCAAAAAAAGTTGCCCCCCCAAAACCGAGTGGCTGGATCCGCTCCTGACTTTGGATGCAAAAATAATGAAAAGCTTACAAAATCCATATCATTTATTCATCGGCTTTCATTCATCGGCCCTCAACAAACATTGTGATCAAATCATTGAACACAAACGAAACATGTGCAACGATATTGTTTTGCATGGGGGTTTTTTAGTCCTGTACGATTCTGAATTTATTCGTAGTGAAGCTTACACTCTGACAGTGCGCGACTCTGCAGCGTGACTTTTTCCATTGATTTCCGGTGATGATCCCTGAATATTTGACGAACCCTTTAAGTATATTTTCTCACCAGTATTCTGTTCTGGATGTTCCGTCGCTTTTCGAGCCATTTATAAATGCATCAATGTTTTTATCAACGTTTCAATTCATACGGTATCCCAAAAATTCCGGGGAAAAACATAAACATAGATATTCTCATAGAATAACCTTACCCCTAAAACTGGTAAATGGTAATATAAAAAGTTCACTCGGTCACTTTATCGAAGTCTCACTGTTGATTTGTAACCGAGGCGCGAACGCACCGAGGGAAAAAACGGCAGGAGACCGATATTTCGTTGTAAATGTGATACCGCCCTCATGCACTATTTTATAATGGGAAAATGGATTTGCGGGGTCCTATGTGGAATTTGTAAAGTTGCATGATTATAAAACATCAAATTGCACAACACTTCATATTAACAGTTTAAGAACACTAGCGGAGCCAAGGGGTCGGCAGGGACTTAAGCCCCCCAAATCGTCTGAAATCGGCGAGATTTGACACATTTTTAAATGTATAAGGAAATATAATGAACTTTTACGTAGGCATGTTTGTTTTAATACGTTCAATAAGGTACAAGTAAGCCAAATCCAATAAGTTTTCTAAATTTGCTGAAGCTTTTTAAAATTTAGCCCCCCAATCGCCTGCAGCCCACATTCTGGATCCAGCAGTATGTAAGAATGACACTTGGATTATTGCAGCAGTTTTTCATTATAGGAGTTACAGACTTAATGTCTGTAAATCTAAATTACAAAAACTGTTTGCTACCGCAATGCGAAACATCCAGGTTTGAGAGCGAAAAGCCATGCCGATCTCGTCTCCGTCTCCGTCTCCGTCTCCGTCTCCGTCTCCGTCTCCGTCTCCGTCTCCGTCTCCGTCTCCGTCTCGCGTCTATCTGTCTGTCTGTCGGTCCCACAACCCCGTGATCTACTCCATGGATGATAAATAACTGCCATTGGATGAGGTATTTCTCATCCATGTCTACTATTTGATGCCTCGACCCCCCCCCCCCATCCCCACACACACACACCTGGCCGTCTCTCTGATTGGCTATTAGCCGGCTGACCTTGTCACGTGACCGGTGAGACTGGACGCCGGGCGGTCCAGGGTCAGTTGGCGAGCTGGACGCCGGGCGGTCCAGGGTCAGTTGGCAAAGCTGGACGCCGCCGTTCAGGTTCAGTTGGCAAGCTGGACGCCGGGGTCAGGGTCAGTTGGCAGCTTGGACGCCGGGCGGTCAGGGTCGAGTTGGCAGCTGGACGCCGGCCGTTCATGGGTTCAGTTTGGTAGTTTGGACGCCGGCCGGTCAGGGGTCAGTTTGCAGCTGGACCGCCGGGGCGATCAGGGGTCAGTTGGCGTTGGACCAGCCGGCGGTCAGGGGTAGTTGGGCAGCTGGAAACGACCGGCCCGGTCAGGGTCAGTTGGGCCTGGACGCCGGGCGGTCAGGGTAAGTTGGCAGTGGACGGCCGGGGCGGTCAGGCCAGTTGGCAGCTGGAACGCCCGGCCCGGTCAGGGTCAGTTGGCAGCTGTACGCCGGCCCGGGTCAGGGTCAGTTGGGCAGCTGGACGCCGGCCGGTCAGGGTCAGTTTGGCAGTTGGACGCCGGCGGTCCAGGGTCAGTTGGCCATCGGCCGCTGGACGCCGGCCGGTCAGGGTCACTTGGCAGTTGGACGCCGGCGGTCAGGGGTCAGTTGGCAGTTTGGACGCCGGGTGGTCCAGTGGTCAGTTGGGCAGCTGGACGCCGGCCGGTCAGGGTCAGTTGGGCAGCTGGACGCCGGCCGGTCAGGGTCAGTTGGCAAGTTGGACGCCGGCGGTCAGGGTCCAGTTGGCAAGTTGACGCCGGGCGGTTCAGGGGTCCAGTTGGCAGCTGACGCCGGCCGGTCAAGGTTCAGTTGGCAGCTGGACCGCCGGGCGGTCAAGGTTTCAGTTGGGCAGCTGGAACAGCCGGGCGTCAGGGTCAGTTGGCAGCTGGACGCCGGGCGGTAGGGTCAGTTGGCAAGTTGGACGCCGGGCCGGTCAGGGTCAGTTGCAGTTATAAGGACGCCGGCCGGTCAGGGTCATTGGCAGCTGGACGCCGGGCCGGTCAGGGTCAGTTTTGGCAAGCTGGCGCCGGGTGGTCAGGGGTCAGTTGGCAGTTGGACGCCCGGGGGCGGCGGGTCCGGGTCAGTTGGCAGCTTGGACGCCGGCGGCGGTCAGGGGTCAGATTGGCAGGCTGGGACGCCGGCCCGTCAGGGTCAGTTGGCAGTGGACGGCCGGGCCGGTCAGGGTCAGTTGGCAGCTGGAACGGGCCGGTCCAGGGTCAGTTGGCATGTATTGGACGCCGGGCCGGTCGGGGTCAGTTGGCAGCTGGACGCCGGCCGGTCAGGGACAGTTGGCAGTTGACGCCGGGCGGTCAGGGTCAGTTGGCGCAGCTGGGACGCCCGGCCGGTCAGGGACAGTTGGCAGGTTGGACGCCCGGGCGGGTCAGAGGTCAGTTGCCAGTTGGAACGCCGGGCGGTCCAGGTCAGCTGGCCAGCTGGACGCGCGGCCGGTCAGGGTCAGTTGGCATCTTGGACCAGCCGGCCGTCCCAGGCGTCATGGTTTGAGCAGTTGGACGCCGGGCCGGTCAGGGTCAGTTGGCAGTTGGACGCCGGGCGGTCAGGGTCAGTTGGCAGCTGGACGCCGGCCGGTCAGGGTCAGTTGGCAGCTGGACGCCGGCCGGTCAGGGTCAGTTGGCAGCTGGACGCCGGGCGGTCAGGTTCAGTTGGCAGCTGGACGCCGGGCGGTCAGGGTCAGTTGGCAGTTGGAAACGCCGCCGGTCAGGGGTCAGTTGGCAGCTGGACGCCCGGGGCGGTCAATGGGTCAGTTTGGCCAGCTGGACGCCGGCCGGTCGGGTCAGTTGCAGCTGGACGCCGGCCGGTCAGGTTCCAGTTTGGGGCAGCTGGACGCCGGCCGGTCAGGGTCATTTTGGCAATTTTGGACGCCGGGCGCGGGTCAGTGGTCAGTTGGCAGTTGGTACGCCGGCCGGTAGGTGGTCAGTTGGCAGCTGGAACGCCGGGCGGTCCAGGGTCAGTTGGCAGCTGGAGCCGCCGGCCGGTCAGGGACAGTTGGCAATGTGGACACGCCCGGGGCGTGTCAGGGTCAGTTGGCAGTTGGACGCCGGGCGGTCAGGGTCAGTTGGCAGCTGTACGCCGGGCGGTCAGGGTCAGTTGGCAGCTGTACGCCGGGCGGTCAGGGTCAGTTGGCAGTTGGACGCCGGCCGGTCAGGGTCAGTTGGCAGCTGGACGCCGGCCGGTCAGGGTCAGTTGGCAGTTGGACGCCGGCCGGTCAGGGTCAGTTGGCAGTTGGACGCCGGCCGGTCAGGGTCAGTTGGCAGCTGGACGCCGGGCGGTCAGGGTCAGTTGGCAGCTGGACGCCGGGTGGTCAGGGTCAGTTGGCAGCTCTAGCACTGAGCCGCATGGGGACTCGGAAATGTTTCGTCCATTAAATAGAACGTGAGATGGTGAATGCTAAAGTTATTGATAAAGTCTAACAATCACCTTTAAACTTCAGCTATTGTTGGCAAAATCAGTTGCTGCTGTATGAGATACCTACCGAACGAGCTCTGCGGGAAAATATGATTCCTAACCATGCATTATGTGCACGCACACCTTGGTAGGGTCCAGGGCACCTTTTATTAAGGCACGGGGCAAACCTGCTTCTGAGTTTTGAGTTGTCTCCAGGAAATAAGCAATGGCAGAGACGTCGCCATCGGAGGAGGCTGGGGCTCTCGGACCACCTTCGCACCCCACCCCCCAAACAATAGCTCTGGTCGCATCTCCAGGAATGGGGCAAGATTTAACATTGTAACCCAGACTCGAATGAAATAGGGCTAGCGATTAACTCGCTGTCCCCCCCCCCCTCACTCACGATTCTGTTGCGAACGCATCGCTGAATGCAATGTTATCGGGTCAACAACGAGCCGATGGGAATGACTTACAGATTAACCAGTTACCGGGTCAAGTTTCTCCCGAAAAATGACCATTGGTCAACCGGCACTGGTCAATGGGCACTGGATTCACTGGTCGAAAAGTAAAGTAACGGCTTAGTGAGTCAGTCTATATATACAAAATATATTTACACTTTACAGTAACAGGTCTACCATCCACTAACAATTGTGCGTTGCTTCTACTACCCAATACACAATACACATTCAAAGGGATTGCCATTACCCGCTAAGGAAAGAAAAAGACTCGAATAGGCAATAGCATGAAAGCGTAGCATAATTCATTGGGTACATCACCTTCACCATGTAGCAGCGTGCTGAAGTTCACTGAAGGAATTGTTAGTAGTCAGTAGATATACAAATAAATGACCTTTCCTCGTCGTCAATTAAAAGTTCAAGGCAAAACATTAGGGTGCATTTCGGCCATCAGGCCATTAATCAACTCGATTAGCGAGCAATACAACACTTGGGTAAAAAATCCAGCTGCCTTCGTCTTCCCTACTTTTTTCATGTTATTTATTGCATGTAATGGGATGTATGCAAATTGGTGCATGCATCGTTTTAAAGCGTGATGTGTCTGCAATTAATTGTACAGTCTTTATAAGTGAAAAATAGGAGGACGAAAGGCAGCTTTGGATTTTTTACTTCAAGTGGTTGTATTGCTGGTCAATCGGTTGATAATGGCTCTGTGGCCGAAAATTCAACCTAAATGTTTTATATATAATGCTTTTGCCTTGAACTTTTAATTGACGGACGTAATGTGAAAGGTCCATTTTATGTTTGTATATCTACTGATTACCCATGTTCCTCGCACGAGCACTCAATAATATTTCTTCGATTGAAGGAATTGTTATGCTGAGTTTGCAATATTCAAAAGAAAATTATATAGTCCGCAAAAAAGTGATGCAAAATAGTGAGGGCTACTCCAATTTAACGAATGATGGCCAACCATTGAAAGTGCAAATGTATTTTTTGATCTAATGGGAGAGTTTCGGGAACCAGACTTTAAAGGTGAAATTGGACACGCTTAATCTACCGATGCACACCAAAAACTGTATATTGGCCTGCGAGGTGGCACTATCCGCTTCAAACGGAATCAAAACGGACGACGTGGCAACGTCAGGCATATATGATCACGCTTTAACGGTCACAGTGGACTATAGAGGGCCCACTCTACCCCACACAACACTTAGCCTGACCTCCAGAGGGCCCGACCATTAGACTCAAATAAGACTCAATTCACAATTGAGTCTTAGAGGGACACTGCCACCTTAACATTATACATGAGTTGAGATAGCCATTTTGGCTGCTTGGCATTGACATTATGTATAGTATAAGTTAAAACAACGAACGAGGTCGAATCACAAAGAAATTTGAGTTTTTGATTTGACATCTGTAAAATCCCCAGTCCCCAGTGTATTTGACATGGGGACCAGGATCCGATGACGTCCGTCACTCTCTTACTATAATGTTGATGATAGTCGAACTTGTATTTACATTTGGCCAACATTCCATAACACTAAGTCCTACTTATACAGCGTGAAGTTGTTTTTTTCCCAAAAATTCCTTCATATTAAACGTCATCAGCCCAAAACTATGAAACGTATTTATTATGAAATGAGCGCTTTTTTGATTGAGAAATGAAGTGTCATAATCCGTGTTCGAGTTCAGGCAATTACTTCATATTTTGCACCACACATGGCGTACATTTGAGAACTTTTTGGAAGGTGGCAGTGTCCCTTTAACCCCAAGCCCAGCCCAGCCGAAGGCCATGAACACCAAGCTCAGATCCAGACCAGACCCATTCAAATTCATGGTATTGAGGCCCATCCCGGTCCGGCCCATCCACATTAAGCAGATAATTATTTTCACAAAAAATGCAACCATTATCCTAACATATTTACTTGCATGTTATTAACGAGAATCAATACCACGCACTTGTGTATTGCTGTGGCTTTTGACTCATCGAACACTTTTCGGTCAACATTGTCATACTGGATCGGACTTTAGATCGGACAAGATTTGGGATTTTTACATTTTTCGCCACTGCTAGGTACTTACCATGATTTATTGTTGTCATATAATTGCGAAAATGTATTACTCAAGTGTTCTATACCATTTATTAACATATACACCTGGTTAAACATCTGGTTGTCAAGTAAAAAATAACGGCTAGCGACATGACTCAAAAATTGTCATACCCATGCCCTCCCATGAAAAGTCGAAAAATGCATACACAGCCCAGAAAATTAGAATAATTGAGTGGGCACTGGGCACCCATGGGTGCACCCGATCCATGAAAAACATGATATTTGCAATGTAATTTGCCTTCAAATTTGGCGCAATTTGCATTATTTGCATTGGTATTTGCCTTTAATTTGCTTTTCATTTGCATTTACATTATTTTGATCTGCGTTGTTTTTATTTGCATTATTTTAATTTGCATTGTTTTGATTGGCAATATTTTGATTTGCATTCTTTTGTTTTGCAATATTTTGATTTGCATTATTTTGATTTGCATTATTTTGATTTGCATTATTTTGATTTGCATTATTTTGATTGGAATTATTTTTAGTTGCATTGTGATTGAATAATTTAATTTCCATTACCGAGCGGACGCAAAGTTTTCCGTCACCAACTGTATACGGCAGATCGCTTGAGACCTAGTTTTCGACAATATCTTTCTAGAGCACGAATTATTTTAAAATAAATGTGTCTACTGTTTTGTAATGTCAAAATATTTTGTCTTACGGTAAGCAGCTATTAGTTTTTAAATTTATTGTTGGATGCGGCGAAATTCACATCTGGAGACCCCTTTAGTTGAATTTTTACTAATATTGTCTTTTGCTTAGGTATTTATGTTTTCGGTATCAATAAAACGATCGCCACAATGTGAAAGTAATCAGAGGGAAGAAGATGTTATGTAAAACGGCGCACCTAAGAAAATAAACAATTCATACGAACAGTTCACGCAAGCAGACCGTCGAAAAGCAAAACAAAAATGTCGATGTTCTGTTCGGCTGCTGCTTTCAACGCTCACGAGCTGTTTCGTCGAAATGCTATTGGCCCGCGCTAATGATATGCTAACAAATTTGCCCGATATCTCGATATTATCAATGCTTCTAGTCAGACATGTGCCCGGATCCCAAAAACGGATCTCGGGATCTGATCTGTGGGATCTGGATCCCGGGTCCGCTGGGATCATAGATCCACCTTCACAAATTGTCGATGGATCCAATGGGATCATAGATCCGTCTTCAATATTTGACGAGCGGATCGCCTGATCCGAGATCGCAGGCAACCATTTTGGCATTGGGATCGCACACTGGGAATCCAGATCCGCCATTAATACATGAAGTATAATTCGGACCAATTTTTAAGTATTTGTCAGTACTTTTTCATTCGTTGTTTAAATGCAACTAGCATGGTGCATGCTTTTAGTTATATTTTGTTAATAAATAATATAATTAGGCAAATATGCAAGTCGGAATCCTGTCGATCAAAGATTCCGTTGGGATCATAGATCTATTTATCATTGTTTATAATGAGATTCCTGTGGGATTCCAAGATACAAGTTGCAAAATTTAATGCGAAAGATCCCACTGGGATCGCCAAGATCCACTATTGTAATATTTGTCGTGGGACCAGTTGGGATCAAAGATCACATTGCGTTTTGTCGAGAGATCCTCTGGGATCATAGATCCTACTTTCAGATCCATGCACATAACTGCTTCTAGTATTGCAGCCTAGTTTAAATCGTTAAAAGCACCGTACAGATTAGTGGTGTCAATCGGTTACCAAAATTTTGGATACCGAAACAATTGTGTGACCGATTTGGTAGTCGGTCGGCCAGGCTTATACATTTTTTGACACTTTTCGGTCAGCCTGATCTTAAACAATTCACTTCTTTGTCACATTTTTAAGCATTATTATTTGTATCCAGAAGATTGACACACAATTTGCTCGAAATTCAAATGATTAATGTAATTGTCTTGCTTGCCTGCGGCATCCATATATTTTGCTTTGCAAATGTATTTAGGTCTTTTTTCCACAACTATAATGTCTTTTTTTAAACTGTACATATGCGTTTTATGAAGTATGATGTTAACTAAGCTTTTTAGCCAGTATGTGTAAATAAATATACAGCTTGAAAGTCGGTCAAATCTTGGACATTTTTGGCCCCAACCAAAATCGGTCAATATTTGGTCAATCAAAATGCCTCCTGTTCGATATTGGATTGGTTTTGGTCAGAAAATTTTGGGAATTTGAGAAAATTATATCACTAGTAGGGGAGAACGGGGCACGTTCTGTCACGGGCCACATTATGTCAGCGGGGTTTCCTCGTGAACTATCCACCGCAGGTATATTGGTTGTTTCGTAACATATGTTCCCTTTGTGCTTGGCAGAGCCGGCGGTACTATCAAAGCAAGAAAAAAAAAGAAAAAAAAAAAAAAAAAAAAAACATGCTGCGACCGATTGGTCCAATTTGTAAAAGTTTGTATTTTAGCAAGAATCCAAGCTTTTTATGAAGAAACTAAATTTGTTTTGTGCCATTCAGATATTGTATAGTGTCTTTGAATGCTGTCATGGGCCTATAGGAATGTCGAGAACATTGTGCTGAGCGCTATTCTGCCATATTCTCCCAAGTTTTCAGTACAAAACGAAAAAGTGTGACCTGTGTCGAGTGGGGCAGGTTCTGTTACCCAATCTGGGACAGGTTCAGTCACTGAATCTGTTCATGATTCCTAGTCGTATCACTTATAAACGACCATAAAAATGATTGCCTGTTGTTTACAGATAAGGTACATCACTAGAAGCGTAAAACGAATCTGGTGGTGCCAATGCAGTTCACGAAGCGCCAGAATTAGCGTTAACCTGCGGGGCAGAATTCTGCTCCCCCCCCAGAGATCTCGAAGAACGCTCCGCTAGGCCAATTTCGATGGGAAGAACACCATTCGATTCGTCGTGGCAAAATCTGTCTTTTTGTACCGAAATTGCTTTTTGTTAAAAAATGGGGGGCAAGTGGGCAACACATTCGAAATATTGGATGTTTTTGAAGGTCATTGTGTATGCCATAGTCATTCGACCGATTTTTATGCAAAAAAAAGTTTTTTTGAGGTTTATCTTATGTCAATGGTTTTTTAATTGTATGAAGGGAAAAGTGCAAAAATGAAAAATCATAGAGCGTAGCTCAGGGACTCCTGATATAGTGCTATGGATGAACCAAGAAAAAGCGCAAAAATGCAGTGTTGGGATCGTATATAGCCGTTCATTTTCTACACTTAATTGATGGTGGTGATGAATGAAACCCTCTCTCCCCGCTGCAGGGACATCCACAAAATGACGCGTTCGGTGATAACAGGAAGTGCAACAATCAATGACGAGAAGTGCCGCCATAAGTGACAGAACGTGCCCCGCAATATGGGGGCAGGTTTCTGTCAAATGAGTCATCGCCACAATTATCGACCTGGTGTCGAAACAAACTGAGATACCACTTGAAAGCTCCTAAAAACGATTTGAAGCTATTGAGTATGTAACGGTAATTGGAAAGTATCAAATCACCAACTCTGAAAAGTGTGCCCGCCAGGGCCAATTAGCAAAAAAGTGACAGAACGTGCCCCGATCTCCCCTACAGATGCAACTTACAACACTTTCAGCATGAACCCGTGCAGCCCTTCCTTTTGATGCCTTTATGCTTGACAGCAGACTTATGCCTGGATCCCGAAGTTGAATCTGGGATCCCAGTGGATCCTTGATATAAAATGAATAAAGATCTTGGATTCCAGAGGATCCCTCTGCGTAAAAGGCATGACGATCTGGGATCCTTCTAGATCCCTCGACTTAAAATGCTTCAGGATCTGGGATCTCAGTGGATCTCTAATTAAAAAAGCCTTAGATCTTGGAACGATGCATGGACTGACATCAAAATTTGTGTTCTCTATTTTGTGCGAGTATATATGTACTATGCAGATAATTACGAACTGCAAATTACCTTGTAAGTTGTAACTTGTAACCATCAGCAAAAAAACAGATATTGTAATTAAATTTCCAATATTATAAAAAAATAGCAAAAAGGAACGTACCTTCTAGCGTGCCTGGATCCCGAAGCTGGATCTAGGATCCTAATGGATCCCTCGGCATACCATATACCAATATCTGGGGTCTTTGTGAGTCCATCGGCTTATTGTGCACCTGTCTCATGTGGATCCCGAGACACAGGAACAGAGATCCAGATATCAGCTGGATCCCGGATCCAGGCACATGTCTGCTTGACAGGCCGGCGGTTCATTACCGAACTTTGCTTCATTACTGGATCCGGAGAAAGAAGTTCATTGCTGGTCCCGGGGAGAGAAGCTAAGGGTTTTACAAGATAGCTTTAGAGTTGTACGCTTTACTGGCTTCATTTACATTTCTGAACTTTACCGTCACTGATTCACCAGGCGAAGTACAAATTAAACAGCATGTTGCTCAGCACCGCACGACATATAAATACATGCCACTAGAACCACTGACAGCATTTGTATTATAGCGTGAAAAGGTAAGGCATCCTTCGTCAATTTTTGCTTAGCCAAATTAAATTTTATATTAGCCAAAGTTACATTTCAACATTCATGTATGTACACGTACACGTCGTACAGTCACGTCCAAATGTTCTGTCCACTTCGACACCACCCGATGTCGATGCGCCCGGCGAATAAATATTTCATGAAAACCGCTAGTAGCTGTCCTTTCAGCGCACTATTCGAATATGTCCTCCACTTATCCAAGGCGATGTTTATTTTTGTCTGCCGGAAGCTAACTTTGAAAGTATACTTAAAGGAAACAGTACATATTTAACATGGGATTTTGAGTTGAGATAGCTAAGTTGATCTCCATACTCGAAAATGACTTCAGAAGCTTTCACAACTTCATAAAAACCCTTAACTAATTAATATTCAGTCCTAAAAGTCGGAGACTGGAATACTCGGAAACTCCAATCGCTGATTTGCTGATTTTGGCTGATTTGACGTATGATTACGACGCACAGATTGTTATGTCCTCATAATCATAATCATAATCATAATCATGTATTTCGGAAACATCCATACTGCATGGGTTTTCAGTTTTCCACGTCAGTGACATATTAGAGGCGAATGACATACAAATACATGGTAAAACAAAATACACTTGTATAAAACCACACAATACATTCATAAAAACGCCGCAGGTACTACGCACAGCTTTGTTTACATCAGCATTTGTTCAGCCTTCTCTTGAATGCTGCGAAGCTCAGTGAGCATCTGACGCTTATGGGCAGCTCGTTCCACACTCGCGTCGCGCGACTCAAAAATGAGCGCCGTGCAAACTCAGTCCGCACACGCGGGACCTGCAGTTGCTGATCACGAGCCGCTCTAGTGCTGCGACTGGAGACATCGGCGCGGTAGGTGATATGTCGGCGAATTAGTTCGGGAGCATTGGTGCTATGGATCAGCTTATACATGGTGTGAAGGTCACGCTCACGCACCAGCTCCTCCACTCTGAGCCACCCAAGCTCCCTGAGTGACGCAGTCACTCGATCGCGGCTGCCCAAGTCCATGACGATGCGAACACCGAAATTTATACACTTTTGCAGACGTTTCAGTTGTGTGGTCGTACAGCCTCCCCAAACAGACATGCAATACCTTATATGGGGGAACACTAACGCCTCTACAAGCAGCTGCCTGGTTTGGCGCGGCATACGGCGACGTATTCTGGCTA
>VOPJ01012581.1:20056-88608 GCA_014673585.1 Semibalanus balanoides | reverse complement strand
GACAAATTAATCATTTTGTGTTGGTGAAAAGAGAAATACGAGCTAATTTGAGCAATTAAAAAGTACATTTATAGAAAACAACTATCTCCAATTTTTGTCCTGTGCAAGGACAGCTTTCCAAAGAATATTATACAAATATAAAACAACATTATTTTCACTGCGCTCGTTTGAAGGTCAGTTCAGGTCACCAGAAGTCAAAGGTCATTTCATCAGAATCAACATGAAAATAAAAACTGTGTCTGGAATGATGTTCCTTACTTCATTACCATTCAGAAAATGTATGGTTTTCTAGGAATTGGATAATTTGCTGTGGAGTTATTGACTAATTGGCTAAGTCATGCAAGGTGCCCTCACGAAAATGCCGGAGGCTATAACTCAGCAACCCGTTAGGCTTTAATCGTAGCTGAAAACTTGCACAGCGCGATTTAGCGCCCCAGATAACCCCTATAACGGACTTTTATCGAAATCTGAGTTGTAGGGTGTCCCTTGTCGATCTGTCCTGAAATGTCCCAACTGAAGTATCACTTAGTATTTTTTGTCCTAAACATAACATTATATCAAACATTACATTATATCAGAATTAATCACCAGGAAGACGCCAATTCTCTTCAGGCCGACCTGAACAACCTATGTGCGTGGTCAAA
This sequence comes from Semibalanus balanoides, assembly GCA_014673585.1. NCBI lineage: Eukaryota > Metazoa > Arthropoda > Thecostraca > Balanomorpha > Balanidae > Semibalanus > Semibalanus balanoides. The sequence goes on along the minus strand of VOPJ01012581.1, from coordinate 87,964 downwards.
ATCCTGGCATCTGAAGCTAAATCCAATTAAATGCAAGACCATGACATTCACTCTTCGTACCTCATCTATCGTATTTCCGTATTTATTGGATGGCACCACTTTGAGCGCTGTCACCAAAGCGCGACTCGGGGTGAAAACTTGACTCCAAGTTGACTTTTGCTCCCCATGTTCACGAGTGTGGTAGCAAAAAGCCAACCGCATGCTAGGCTTGGCTAATTAGGAGCATCAGACCGCCCCATGTATGGGCGATCGAGTTTGATCACGCCCCGTTATGAACTGCCTATTTTGCTCACGTCAGGTCGATCATCGGTACGGACAGTGTGTATGTCCGGTGCCGCGATTCACACCTTGCGGCGTCCTCGAACGCCTGCCAGCATCGATTCTTATGGGATGGGGGGAGAACACAAGTCAGGTTCCTTCTATGGATATTTTTCATTACTGGGCATTTCAGATGTCCGTCAATTAAAGCTCGCCTTAACTAAAACGAACATAACCCTTTCATTGCGCTCTGTCTTTTCGGCGGCCACCAGACTGTGGACAACTTCGTACAATGTTTCAGTTTGTTTGCTAACGGCCCGGCGTTCTCGTCTTACCAGGCTTTCATCGTGCCACCAGGCCGCTCCATGTTCAATTCTGGTACAGCTTGCTTTCCTGAACGTTTGCCAAGAGGACACCTAATAAGCTTTATGTTTGGCATCTGCCTGAGGCTGACTTTTTCAGGCCATCCAATTTTTGGAAGTCTCAGGTAGCTCCGTTTCAGCGAACAGGCAGGCACATACCTCGGGTTCCGTTGAACGGGAGACTTCATATGATCAGTCAGGTTGCCTCGGCGTGTGTATGAGGTGTGTGTGAAGGATATAAGTGTGGCCTTACTCAGAACGGGTCCTATGTGTGTGCGGAGTGTATTGGTGTGGACGGTGTGACCGGCTGTTTATAGGCGAGCGGGTGAGGGCAAAATGTTATTGCCATTGCAGCCATTAAATGGTCTCCGCCTGTGGTTGTTTGTGACTAATAAATAAATAAATAATAATAACGAAAATGTCACTATGACTTATTTTGATTATAGGTGGTAGGTACCCCACACCACTATGTTCCTCGCCAATGCCAGGGCAGGAGCTAAGTCTCTTTAGTTCCGAGCAGAGTACCATCAGACAGAGTACCGGCAGCATCAGTGGCTAGGAGCTAAGTCTCTTTAGTTCCGAGCAGAGTGCCATCAGAGTCAGACAGAGCGGCAGCATCAGTGGCTATATTTGACATCACAGCGCGCCCAGTCTGGACGGACAATACCAGCCCGGAGCGGCCGCCCACAGTCCTGTCCGTTTTACGGCTCAATCGGAGCGGCGGACGGGCGGCGGACGGTCGCCGGATGGCAGGTACAGGCCGATCCCGGCACAGGCTGGCCGAACAATACCGGCACCATACTGACCCTACTGACCAGTCATGTGGCCAGGCGGCGGGCCGGGCGGCCGACGGTCGCCGACAGCGCCGAGTCTGACTCTGCCCTTATTCTGACTCGGCCAGAGTCAGCGATAGTCTTGCTGGGCTGGTCACACTGGCGTCGTTCCTGTAGGATATATCACAGTTTGGGAGAGGGCACGTGCCCGGCGCCGGCGCCTACTAAGTGTCGGCAGCGGCAGCGGCGCGGTGGGCCCTGCGGTGCTGCAGAATCTGAATACCAGTCAGCTCGTCCAGCCGAGCCAGGCACACCTCACACACGGACCCCGAGGGTGTCGCTTCTACGTCATCAGCGGAGCTGGAGGCTGCCGGTATCCGATCTGGAAATAGCACAATGCAGTGTGTAAATGAAACATCAATTTCTAACCAAAAATATTACGCAATAGTAGCAAACAAACAGATCCCAGGCATGATCATCATGAAGTTGCAAGAGGAATCATATTTACATCACAAATCAAATCATGTTTCAAATCCGTATGACCACAAATAATCTCCCCCCACCGTAGCGTGCAGAATGAACACAACCAATCCACACTCAGTGCCTGCCGGAGAATTACGGAGGCTGTGCCGTGCCTACCGTTGGTCTTCCTGTGCTCGAAGATACACTGACTCCAGTGTACGATCCTGTCGACGGGCAGCGTCACCAGGCACTGCTCGCAGTACGGACAGGTCTCCTCCTCCATCGAGACCGAGTGTTCACTGACCAGACTGCGAACAGGGGGCCGGGGAGTCACCACGCTGGCGTGCGGCCGGCAGAGAGGGACGGGGTGGGGTACGGCTTCAGAGGCGGCCGTCAGACCACCAAACGGCTACAGAGGCGGCCCCGTCAGACAGCCGACACGAATGTGTGCCGAGAGCCGACAGACACGCGAGTCGAGTGGCAACAGAGCAAACAGCACAGCACGCTCCGAGATCAGCTGCAGCAGACGGCACACGGGGCGAGGAAGCGGTCATATAGTAACTCAGCTCAACTCAGGTCAGGTCAGGTCAGGTCAGGTCAGGTCAGGTCAGGTCAGGTCAGCTCAACTCAGGTCAGGTCAGGTCAAGTCAGGTCAGGTCAGGTCAGCTCAGCTCAGCTCAGCTCAGCTCAGGTCAGCTCAGCTCAGCTCAGGTCAGGTCACGGTTCAGGGTCAGGTCAGGCAGTCAGGTCAAACAACCCCACCCACCCCACCCCACTCCACTCCACTCCACTCCACTCCACTCCACTCCACTCCACTCCACTTCACACTCACTCACTCACTCACTCACTCACTCACTCACTCACTCACTCACTCACTCACTCACTCACTCACTCACTCAACTCGAGGCGTGTAAAAACATACGGGACCAGTTACAGCAGCCCGATTGCCAAACAAACCGAACCACCGGCATCTCGAGACAGAGCAGCTCCTTCACTCTCAGCAAACAACTCCTTCACTCTCAGTACCGTCCGTTCTCCAGTCGACTTCAGATGCTCGGAGCAGCGATTGGTCCATTTAAGACCCGCCGGGGCGTCCCGTTTCTTTGTAGCTGACTGCAAGGCTATTTGGCAATGGATTGGTCCGTACTGAACTGACAGAACCACTTTGTCCCCTTGCAGGCGGTGCTCGATCAGCCGGGAACTTGGGATGGCTCTGAGCTCATAAAGTGGACACACGCACGGTCCATTGGCCACTGGGATACCTCCACTCGCCGGAGATTGACGTCAGGCCAGCGGGCCACAGAGACAATGTAAACCACTCTCGATCGTGGGGCCGGCGACGGGGGTCCACCAGCGATGGTGAGGTCGGCACTGACACCAGTCATTTCTCACTGAATCCCTCCAGTCAAATGCAATTTGTAATACTTTAATACGTTCTTATTCAATATTTGGTCAATGGTCATTTGCGGAAGTCATACTCTTTAGAGCTCTTGGATGTTGATAGCAAATGTCGCCAGACAGCCAAATCCTTAGCCAAGCCAAGATAATTAACTAGATATTGGTCAAATAACGTATTGAGTTTGTCTCGTCCAAACACAACGCCACCGGCACCAAATTGTTTAATTTACTTCAAGTGTTAAACTAATAATTTCGGTATTTTCGTTCAAAGACAAACATAGACGTTGAAGCCCGTTACACAACAGACAATATAGCACATTTGTTTGTAAGAGAACATAGCTTACAACAATCTGATCAAGCGTAGCTTTATTCGCTCTGAATGCTCCTACTGAATACACGTTAATAATCAAGGCAGATGGCCCCCACCCTTAACAGGTGCTGACATCACCAGGGCACTGTCCAGTCGTATCGGAGGAAGGCGGGCAGCACCCTAACCAGTCGATATCGGAGGAAGGCGGCGCACTACCAGTGCGTATCGAGGAAGGCGGGCCAGCACCTACCCAGGTCGTATCGAGGAAGGCGAGGCAGCACTTACCCAGTCGTATCGGAGGAAGGCGGGCAGCACTTACCAGTCGTTATCGGAGGAAGGCGGACAGCACCTACCATCGTATCGAGAGGGAAGGCGGGGCAGCACTACCAGCGTACGAGGAAGGCGGCGGCAGCACCATACAGTCGTTATCGGAGGAAGCGTGCAGCACCTACCAGTCGAGGTATCGGAGAAGGCGGGCAAGCACCTACCATCGTTATCGGAGGAAGCGGGCAGCACCTACCAGTCGTATCGGAGGAAGCGGCCAGCACTTAACCAGTCGCTATCGGAAGAAGGCGGTGGCCAGCACCTACCAGTCGTATCGGAGGAAGGCGGGCTAGCACTTACCAGTCGTATCGGAGGAAGCGGGCCTAGGCACTTACCAGTCGTATCGGAAGAAGGCGGCAGCACCTACCAGTCGTATCGGAGGAAAGGCGGCAGCACTTACCAGTCGTATCGGAGAAGCGGGCGAAGCGCACTTACCAGTCGTATTCGGAGGAAGGCGGGCAGCACCTACCAGTCGTATCGGAGGAAGGCGGGCAGCACTTACCAGTCGTATCGGAGGAAGGCGGGCAGCCGGCCGTCCGCCGTCATCTCAGCAGGCTCCCTGGAGTAGAGACTGTCGAGGTCGGCAGGCACCAGCCGTTTGTACGAGTAGAACACGTCAGTGTGAAGGAACTCCACGAGTCCTGCCACCAGCTGGCCCCGCAGCGCTGCCTCTTCCTCCGACTCGTGCAGCTCCTCAGAGCCCAGGTCTGCAGAGGACACAGAGTCAGACAGTCAGCAGGCATAATATTATCATATATATATATTATATAATATATATTACTATAGTAATTATAATATATATATATAATAATAGTATATATATATATATATATAATTATATATATATATAATATACCAAAAACACACGTGCACATCAACCCACCCCTGACTTTGGGGAGAAGTGGCGGCTGAGAAACACTTTTCAACACCCCTCACGCGGCGCGCGGCGCGCGGCACGCGGCACGCGCCAAGCGCAGTGGCAGTCACGCACGTGAATCTGCACTGGTCTCCAACAGGCTAGGTTGGATGGGGCTGCTTCGCAAAGAACAGTTGCCAATCGGACGTGCAGTTGCAGATACATCAGCTTCTCAAAAGCGTCGCCACGGGTCGGATCGGGCCGGGTCGAGCTGGGTCGGGCCGCTCATATTGAGATTTTTCTTTACACTACGGCAGGACGAGCGAGCGCGAGACGCTAGCTCGTAACAATCCTCATACTTGGCAGAAATGGCCAGTATGAGGCTCTTCAGGACATTGTTCTTTGTTCAGTTCTCGTGCGAGGAACATAGGTAATAAGTAGGTATACAGATGACAATGAATTTCCCTCGTCGTCAATGAAAAGTTAAATTTTGGAAAAAGTTCAATTTCTGTGGCGGAAAATTCCCCCAATTATCTAATATAATATTTTGCATTGAACTTTTCATTGACGACAAGAAAAGGTCATTTTCATCTGTAGACATTGTTCTTTGTTGAGTTCAACCAGCCCTCGAACTTTGAGCAGTTTGCAGGATCACCCCGATATCATGCTGATTTCTAGCAGCGCTCTGCAGCATTAGGCCATGTGTGAAAATGAGATCTGGCCGCAAAATCAGCCCGAAAGGAATTAAACATACGTCATCCAGGGAGCGGGAAGGCTTGCTGATAGGCTGTTAAGACGGCGCAGTACCACATAGTGTTACCATCAGTTAAAACGATCGTCTTCAGCAGTCCGGCAGTCCAGCTGATCCCGCTGCTGTTTCCTCCCAACCTCCTACGACAAGACGATCCTTTTAAAGGCTAGTTTGGTTAACTATTCGACCTCTGAGACGAGGTTGCACAACCACGTTTGTGTGGCAACAGACTCCATTTTATTCTATTTATAACGTGATTAAAACAGCTGCATACCAAATCCGTAACCTTGAAAATTAATGTCACCTAGTGATAATGGCGGATCCATAGTTTCCACTCCATTAAACTATGGAATCGTACTTCGTTGAAATAAACCTGCGAGTAATCTAGCCAAGCGTACTGCAGTACGACGAGCGTGCGCTATACAATGCCACCGAATGTAATGCCACTGACAGCAGCTGGGCGAGAGGCCGGGAAATCAATGGCAGAAGCTGGGGAACAAAGGTCAAGAGCATTGAGATCGGACTGCCACTTCATATTTGTCGTCTGGAAAGGTCAGGGCCTTAAGTCAAAAGCCTGGCTCAGATTCCTAAGCCACCATATGTAGTGAGGCGGAGTAGCAACGTCAAACATAGTAGGCACTAAGAAGGCTTGGAAGAAATAATCCAAGCCTTTGCTATGCATTAATTGGAGCAGGTGAGTACTGCGGCGCGTTTCGTGGAAGAGAGGATCAGGATACTGAGTGCTCCAAGGCCTGTGAGATGACCACAGTTATGATGTGGCTCAGGATCAGAGTCCTGATGTGGCCCAGGTCTGGAGTTCTGATGTGGCTCAGGGCCGGAGTTCTGATGTGGCCCAGGGCTGGAGTTATGATGTGACCCAGGACCGGAGTCCTGATGTGACCCAGGACCGGAGTTATGACGTGGCTCAGGACCACAGTTCTGATGTGGCTCAGGGCAGGAGTTCTGATGTGGCTCAGGGCAGGAGTTCTGATGTGGCTCAGGATCAGAGTTATGATGTGGCTCAGGACCGGAGTTATGATGTGCTCAGGACCACAGTTCTGGAATGTGGCTAGGATCAAGAGTTAGATGTTGGCTCCAGGACCGGAGTTAATTTGGGCCAGGACCGGATTTTGGGTGTGGCCTCAGGAATAAGAGTCCCGATGTGGCCCAGGTCTGAGAGTTATGATGTGGGCTCAGGATTCAAGTCCTGAATGTGGCCCAGGTCGTGGGTCTATGAGTTGGCTCAGGATTAAGAGTTCTGAATGTGACCAGACCGGGAGTCTGATGCCCAGGTCTGGAGTTATGAATGTGGCTTCAGGACCGGAGTTATGATGTGGCTCAGGACCGGAGTTATGATGTGGCTCAGGCCTGGAGTTATGATGTGGCTCAGGACCGGAGTTATGATGTGGCTCAGGATCAGAGTTCTGATGTGGACCAGGGCCAGAGTTCTGAAGTGGCCCAGGATCAGAGTCCTGATGTGGCTCAGGACCGTTTCTCCCAGCAGAGTCGTCAATACGTGTTAGCCCAGGCTCCAGCTGACTTAAGCCGATGCCATCTTTAGGCCGGGTGGCACTACTTGAGGCGTGACGCGGCTTCTCACCGAACGTGTCAAAGCTCGTCAGTCAGGCTGCCTGGCTCGGGGTCACTGACCCCGGGTCAGTGGCCACCACGTCCAGGCAATGCTCCGGTCCAACTTTGGAAACTCAGTCATGTCCCGCTGGGGAAGGCCATTCAGGGGAATGAAGGAAATTGCTTCGGTGCTTCGTGGGCGACTCCCCTGACGGGAGACTGTCAGAACCTGAGCGCCACCTGTTACTACGAGGACAATCTCAGTACTATTGACCAACAACTCACATCCCCCCAGACTGAGGTAGCGCAGGAGACTGAGTGATGGGAGCCTGAGGCGACCCCGGACCCACAGCACGTTATTACACACGGCTGTTAGTTCGGCAGCTCCCACGTACCTGCCGCTGTTCTTATTCTGCGTAGACTACACGCGCTCACACATGGAGCGTAACGCCGACTGATGAAGGACGGGGGTAATCCGATTATGTGAGGTAGACAACACCACAGCGATGCCGTAATTGCGCTTCATAAGGCTGGTGCTGCTAATGAAGTATCGACATTGTAATAACTAATAATAATGTATGTGTACAACTTATGTTTAGTCATACTAGTTTCAATCCACAAGTACCTGGCCGTTACCGAAGATAGAAGGAAGCACCATATTTTTATGGCTCAATTTAAGCCTACTTCAATAGCGAAAGAAAACAAAAACTATAGCGTAAGCTCAAAACTATGAGCGATACGTGGCTAAAGCTTCTCTTTTTGGCGTAAGCCTTATTCAGCCTGTTCTTCAACATCACCCTACGAATGTTCGGTTACAATAAATGTATGCATGCTTCCGACACAAAAGAAAAACAGAAACAGAATAACATCAGAATGCGAAACTCTGGGCAACTATAAGCCAGCAGTATTAGTGTAAAATCCCGGAGATTGCGCAGCCGTAAATGGAAAACCGCTGGACTGACTGGGCAGACCTGCAGTAGCCTCGGCGCCGCCCACACGGCGTACACCACGTCTAGCCGGCCCTGCACCAGCTGTCCACCGTCCAATGGTGTCCAGTCAGGATGTCCACACTCATGATGATGATTGGGGTTTTAGGGCGGGCCGACAACTAAGGTCATATGCCGCCCAGATGTCCACACTCACTGTCCAGTCGCGTCTGCAGCAGGCGGGACCACCAGCGGCGCAGCGTGACGGCTCGGGCCAACGCAGCGTGCTGGGCTGCTGACGCCTTCGACACCCAAGCAACACCTCCCATCCCACTGGTCCACAGCAGAGACTGTGGAACAACAGCGGCCCTGAGTTCACCCACTGTCAACAGCAGAGACTGGGGACACAACAGCGGCCTGAGGGACCACCTAAACTGGTCACAACAGAAGACTGGGGACACAACAACAGTGCACCTGAGTCACCCAACCTGGCCAACAGACAGCGCGCCTGAAGGTCCACCTACTGGTCACAACACGGCCTGAGTCACCCACTGGGACACAACAGAGACTAGGGGACACAACAGCGGCCTGAGGGTCACCCACTGGTACAGCAGAGAACTGGGGACACAAGCGAGCGGTCTGAGGTCAACCACTGGTCACAGCAGAGACTAAGGACACAAACAGCAGTCTGAGGTCAGCCCATGTCACATGCAGAGACTGGGGACATTCACAGCGGCGCTGGAGGACACCAACTGGTCACAACAGAGAATGGGGACACAACAGCGGCCTGAGGATCCACTGGTCACAGCAGAGCTGGGGCACAACAGCGTCTGACGGTACCACTGGTCACAGCAGAGACTGGGGACACAACAGCGGCCTGGGGTCACCCACTGGCACAGAGAGACTGGGCACAACAGCGGCCTAGGACACCAACTGGTCACAACAGAGAATGGGGACACAACAGCGGCCTGAGGTCACCCACTGGTCACAACAGAGACTGGGGTCACAACAGCGGCCTGAGGTCACCCACTGGTCACAGCAGAGACTGGGGACACAACAGCGGCCTGGGGTCACCACTGGTCACAAACAGAGACTGGGGACACAACAGCCGGTCCTGAGGTCACCCACCTGGTCACAGCAGAGACTGGGGACAAACAGCCGGGCCTACGGGTACACCCATGATACACCAACAGAGACTGGGGACAACAACAGCGGTCTGAAGGTCACTCACTGGTCCAGAAGAGACTGGGGACACAAAGCGGCTATGAAGGTCACCACACTGGTCACAACAGAGACTATGGACTACAACACGGTCCTGAGGTACCCCACCTGTCAACAACAGAAGACTGGGGACACAACAGCGGTCTGAGTGTCATCCCCTGGTCACAACAGAGACTGGGGACACACACGGCCTCAAGGTCAGGCCAGTAGGCGTCACAGCAGAGACTGGGGACACTCAAACAGCGGTCTGGGTCAACCCACTGGTGCACTAGCAGATGGGGACACGAGACCACGAGGCCGAGGATCCATCCACTGGTACACAAGCCAAGACTGGGGAACACAAATAGCGCCTGATTGGACACAACTGGTCAACAACAGAGACTGTGGACACACAACAATACGGCTGAGGTCAGCCCATCGGTCACAACACGGCCTGAAGGTCACCTACTGGTCCACACTAGCGGCCTGAGGTCACCTCTGGTCACAACAGAGATCTTATCGGGAAAACAACAGCGGCCTGAGGTCAGCCTGTCACTAGGTCACAGCAGAGACTGAGGGGAAACACAAACAGCGGCCTGAGGTCATCCACTGGTCACATGCAGAGACTCACTGGACACAACACGGCCTTGAGGTCACTCACTGGTTCACAGCAGAGACTGGGGACACAAACAGCGGCAATGAGGGTCACCCCACCTGGTCAACAACAGCGGCACTGAAGTCATCCACGGTCACTAGCAGTAGACTATGGAACTAGACTCAACAGCGACACAGCGGCCCTGAGGTCACTCAACTGGTCACCAGCAGAGACGGGGACACAACAGCGGGCCTGAGGTCACCCCTGGTCACAACAGCGGCCTGAGGTCATCCACTGGTCACAGCAGAGAATGGGGACACAAGCGGTCCTGAGTACCCACTGGTCACAGCAGAGACTGGAGACACACAGCGGTCACTGAGGTACCCATGTCACAACAGCGCTGAAGTCAGCCGCCTATGTCCATGGTACAACAGCGGCCCCTGAGGTCACCCCACTGGTCACAACACGGCCTGAGGTCACCCCACTGGTCACAACAGCGGCCTGGGTCACCCACTGGGCACAAGCGGCCTGAGGTCTATTCCACTGGTCACAACAGCGGCCTGAGGTACCCACTGTCACAAACTAGGGCCTGGGGTCACCCAGTGCACAACAGCCGTCTGAGGTCACTCACTGTCACTTAACAGCGGCTGATGGGTATCCTGCACTGTCGGAGCAGAGTACTTGGGGACACTTTACTAGAGGTCTGATTCACCCACTGGTCAGCAGCAGAGACTGGGGACACATACACGCCGGCCTGAGGTCACCTCACTGGTCACAACAGAGACTGCGGGTCACAACAGCGGCCTGCAGGTCACGCCCTGCGGTGGTGGTCATCCCACTGGTCAACAACAAGCGGCCTGAAGGCATCCACTGGTCAAACACGGTCTGAGGTCACCCACTGGTCCAAACCGGCCTGAGGTACCCACTGGTCAACAACAATGAGACTGGGGTCACAACAGCGGCCCTGAGGTCACCACTCTGTTTGCACAACAAGCGGCCTGAGGTTCAATCCACTGGTCACAACAGCGTCTTGAGGTCACCCACTGGTCACACACAGCGGTCCTGAGGTCACCCACTGGTCACAACAACCGGCCTGCAGGTCACACACTCGGTCACAACAGCCGGCCTGAGGTCCCACTGGTCACAACAGAGACTGGGGACAACAACAGGGCCCTGTAGGTCACGACACTGCGTCAAAACAGAGACTGGGGAGTGCACACAGCGGTCTGTAGGTCAACCCTACATTTCTCGGATATCGGGGGGACGTGGGTCAGAACAGCAAGACTGGAGACACGTAACAGCGGCCTGAGGTCACTCATCTGGTTACACACAGAGACTTGGGAACACAACAGGGCCTGAGGTCACCCACTGGTCACAACAGAGACTAGGGACACAACAGCGGTCCTGAGGTCACCCACTGGTCACAACAGAGACTGGAGAACCACAACAGGCGCCTGAGGTCAACTCACTGTCAAGGCAGAGACTGGAGACACAACAGCGGCCTGAGGTCACTCACTGGTCACAGCAAGGACTGGGGACACAAACAAGCGGCCCCTGAGGTCAACCCACTGGTCACAACAAAGACTAGGGACACAACAGCGGTCTGAGGTCACAACACTGGTCACAGACAGAGACTGGAGACACAAAGCGGCTGAAGGTCACTCACTGGTCACAGCAGAGACTATGGACACGGTAGCGAGTCACACAAGAGACTGAGGACGCTCACAGACGTCATAGCAGCAGGTCACCGGCACTGGTCATCTGAGGGGGGGGGCGAACAAACCGCAATGAACAGGCGTGTAGGCGAACACAGGCGGACCGCGGACCACAGGCGGACCGCAATCAATGGCCACACTGGTCGCAAGGGCAGGAACAGTTAAACACAAACAATAAGCCAGCATAAGGTAATGACAACCAGTGAATCTCTACAACACTAATACACAAAGGGATTGGATGATGATGATGATGATTGGGGCTTAAGGGCGCCACAACAAAATCATTATATGGCGCCCATAAGGGATTGGATGAACCGCTCAGGCATCTAACATCGACTTCAATGGGCTTATGTTGATGCTATTTGGAGTTACTAAAGTCGTGACCATGTTTTTAATTTTGCAAATAGAAATGATCCATCTGCTGTCATATCAGTCTGCTGTATCAGGGCTGACAAATATACGCTGATAACCGCTCCGATTAGACATGCAATACTCCATTGACTGATTACTGGATCATATACCATTGGCTAATACTGGAGCTAAAAACCAGCATATTAAAAGTAATATTAACACGAATTAATTTCAGGGAAATTGAAGAGTTTAGACTTTTTGCCTGAACAGTTGGAAAATAGCGGTTGGAGTGGCCGTATAAGCGGTTAGAGTGGCCGTATACTTCACGTCGCATCTATGAGCCTGTTGTGATGTGTTGAACAGAGTCAGCGGGTGGCGGGAGACAGCTATTCCGTAGCTCTATAGTCTATACCGATGATGCTGCTGCATTGCGGGAGGTAAGTGCGTCCGCGAGTGGCCTGAAGGGATGAGTCCGTGGCTCAGTATCAATGGCTCTGTGGTGGCATTGTTTGACAGCGTGTGACGGAGAGAGTTTGTGAGTGTGCGACCGAGCGCGTGTAGGTGCATGTGATCCCTCATTACAATGGCAGTTTCTAATCAAGGCATAAGTCACACACACACACACACACACACACACACACACACACACACACACACACACACACACACACACACGCCACACAATGCGCACGCACGCACGCACGCACTCGCAGGCACGCACGCACGCACGCACGAAAACGCACGCACGCGACGGCACGCACGCACGACGCAGCACGCACGCACGCAACGGACGCAACAGCACGCACGCACGCACGCACGCAACGCACGCACGCACGCACGCACGCACGCACGACGCACCGCACGCACGCACGCACGCACGCACGCACGCAACGCACGGCACGCACGCAACGCACGCACGCACGCACGCAGCACGCACGCCACGCACGCAACGCACGCACGCACGCACGCACGACGCACGCACAACGCACGCACGCACGCACGCACGCACACACACACAACACATACAAACACATGCGTGCGTGGATAATAGACTCGTCACAGCTATTCAATTTACACATTTCTAATAAGTGTGCTTTCAAGGACGATCTATGAAATTGCCAGAAACAGTGGTGCATCGTCCACAATAAGTATTTGCTGAACTGAGTGACTGAACAGGTAAATACTTTGCGTGATCCGGCAGTTCGCGTGAGAGGCATGCAATATGCAGACTTGAAGCAACCCACAGTTTTTAGTCGACTCAAGTCTGACTCAACAGCCGAAAAACTGACTCGACTCTTGACTCAAGTGTAGTTTTAACAAATTCATTCGACTCGACTCAAAAATATATTTGAGTCAAATCAATTTTACTCATCATCACAAGTTTTATTATTACTTAATGATGACCATAGGAGGGGGGGGGGTGGGGGCGTCCGAAAATTCGCATTTTATCTAGTGTTAACTGGTTTGCTCAGGTGAAGGGGCGTGGCTTCAACGCCCCCTTGGCTATTGTACCTGTTGAATTTTACTCACATTTGTTTGAGTCGACCCAAGTCTGACTCACAACGGAAGAACTGACTTAAATCTTAACACGAGTGCCACTTCAAAAAATGAATCGACTCGACTCATGACCCATCACAAAATGTCTGACTCATGAGTCAATTCATGACTCAACTCTGAGTCAGTTACAAATCCGGCGATATGTATTCTGTAAATCAAGTACCGTCACTATTTCAGCAGGGCAAAGGACACAGTATTTCGTAAGGCAGTACCTGCTGCAAACAGTGAACTATTCTGCAAATAACGCAAACTTAAAGGGAGTGTGCCTACTCACATTGGTCATGTGCAGTTGTTGACACTAGTCTGTAGAACAATTTTTTCTGAATTTACCCATGTACTTCATTTCCCCAGATTCACTTTAGTTGCTGAGATATTCCCAAAGTCGCCAATCACATTCCAGACGGAACTTAATTATCGATATTCGCCAGAAGAGCTTTCGCTACTGCACCCTTTTTAATTTCAAATTAAAATAAGTCAAATTAAAATTAAAATAAAAGTCGAGTTCAAATTAAATAAGTAAAATTCAAATTAAAATTAGTCAACATTAAAATTAAAATAAGTCAAGTTCAAGATTAAATTAAGTCAAATTCAAATTAAAATAAGTCAAATTCAAATTTAAAATAAATCAAGTTTTCAAATTAAAATAAGTCAAGTTCAAAATTAAAATAATAGTAAATACATTAAAGTTTTTTGATTGACCCTTAAAAAAATTGTGTTAGAGTTATTTTATATTTAATGTTTGTAATGAAATTTTCGAGCAGGCTCATGATCACATACCACAAAATCGAAAAACACACCGATTAGCTTGTCATCAACCAACATATCGCCTACACTATAATAACATTACATCATAACACAATATCGTGAACGACATGTGTTGATGGCCAAGCTAATCGGTGTGGTTTTTTCCGGTTTTTGTGTGATTGTGATCAATGAGCCGTCGCTCGAAAATTTATACAAACATTAATATAAATAACTTAAACACATTTTTGCAAGGTCAATCAAAGCTTTAAAGTACGAACTATTCAACTGCCTTACAATAACCACAGCGTTAAAACAACTAAAGAATAGTAAATACGAATACAAATAAGCCAAATTAAAAATAAAAAACAACATCACAAGCGTGGTTTGAGTACATTACGATAACATTGAAGCTGACGCGTCTTAGTATTCTGCTTTTCCGACTATATCGGTGTCATTGATTGGAGATATTTATGGCAATATGAGACACTTATGGAATGATTTAGGAAAAAATTGTGCAACAGCAAAATGGATGGCAGTCTGAACCGTTGCGCGAAACGACCTCTGCTTTTTCTCCGAAAAGTATATGTATTTTGTCGTATATGAATATGATCTGACTACCATATTTCTCCACACATCATTCAAGAAACATACAAGTAACTTTACCAATATCTCTTTATTCATGAGCACCTTCGTATTGGCTTCGGTCTGTTCAGTTATCAATCGGTCTTATGTTCACGAACTCGAGCGGAGGTCAAGGCATGCATGCTGTATTGTCGACATCTATAGCTATGCAGGTCCCTTAGCAGTCTGATCGTATTTATATACGAAAAACATACTGTCCTGACACAAAGCACAAAGCAAAGCACAAAGCAAATCTTGTCGTGTAACGTTTCAGACTGCCATTCATTTGGCCGATAAATAACTTGCTCCTTAGTCATTCCATCAGTGTCTCATATTGCCCTAAACATCTCCAATTAATATCACCGACAAAGTCGAAAAAGCAAATACTAAGTGCACCAGCATCGATGTTATCTTAACTATCCAGTTGCCACGCTTTAGTGACGTTTTAATTTGTTTGAACTTATTTGATTTGTTCTTTATTTGAATTTGAATTTGACTTATTTGAATTTGAATTTGACTTATTTTAATTTGAATTGGTCTTCATTTTAATTTGAACTCTGACTTTTTTAATTTGAACTTGACTTATTTATTTTTATTTGACTTATTTTAATTTGAAATTTGACTTATTTGAATTGAATTTGACTTATTTTAATTTGAATTTGTCTTATTTAATTTTAATTTGACTTATTTTAATTTGAAGATACAAAGGTGTAGAAAACATTGCTCTTAAAATTACAACGCTAGCATATATTGTTTACGCTTCTGGCCATAGAAAACAACTCGTGAGCACTGATAACAGCCTGCCGAACAGAGCCCTTCGATAAACTAATAGAACAAACCCCCATACATTGCTGCATATAGGTTTGTTATCGTCTTTGGTGCGCCATTATAGGTAACACTTCGTACTCTGTTTATAGTGACGTTGTTAATTAAAATTTTGAACAAAACAAATGCAAACAGAATATAAGTTAAAAAATTCAACTGAAGGGCTCCAGACGGAATTTTATCGTAACCAACGAACAAACCAATAGCTTCTTACCGCAATATAAATATATTTGACATTTCAAAAGAGTAGGCACACTCCCTGTAATCACTGCATACTTCTTCTAACACACCATCCGGCACACAGAGTTGATGGATTGCCAACTACTCTAGAGCTGAGACTCCATAGGAAAGCACAAGAAAACTGACCTCGCCTCCAGCTCCCACTTAACAATCGACTCCGATCCAGATGAATATAGCTGAATCGATCCAGCTGACCCCGATCCAGCTGAAATCGTGTCAAACTTGCATCGGTGGTCGGTATTACCGCATCACTGACCGGGACTAATAACACAACCATTAACTGATTGTATTCTGTGTTATTAGTGATATAGTGACGTACCTCCTGACAGCTGAGGTCGGTGTCTGTGTGTGATGCTGTAGTGACACAGTGACGTACCTCCTGCAGCTGAGGTCGGTGTCTGTGTGTGATGCTGTAGTGATACAGTGACGTACCTCCTGCAGCTGAGGTCGGTGTCTATGGTGCAGCTGAAGAGCAGCGCCACCTGCAGAGCCGGCACCCGCGTCACCCCCGTCACGTACGGCTTGGACGTCTCCAGTAGCGTGCTGGGGACACACGACGGTGGCGGTGATGGTGTTGATGATGGTGTTGATGATGGCTATGATGATGGTGATGGTGATGATGATGATGGTGATTGTTGATTTGGGCTTAAGGGCGCCGTAACTACTGAGATTATGTGGCGATGGTGATGATGACGATGCATTGGATTTGAGAGTGCGCCGACTACTACATCATTCGGCAGCAAGTCAAGGCATACATGAATTCAGTGCACATCCTTATATCCTTGTTCTCGAGCTTATCCTCCACAATCTCTAGCATTTTGACAGTAACAATTACATAAAAAAACATCAACACACTCATCTACCATCAGGGTCAGAAAAGTGGTCCCACGATCTAAGTTTGCAGAACAAATTTTTCGCCAGCGGCGAAACAAATTTCATGCAGCAAAACAAAAATGGCTGGAGAAGATAGACACAAATTAACATAGTTATTTTTACACGCTGCCATCAACCCATAGGAGGAAAGAAAACCTCGCTCCTATGGAGATGGCAGTCTGTAAAAATAATAATGTATGTTATTTGATGTCTATCTTTACCTACTATTTTTTGTGCTCGTCAGCCATTTGCATACACAGACTAAAACAAAAGCATTCTTTACAGTCAAAGTTTTCACGGAACAAATTTCCAACTTCAGAAAAACGGAGAAACGGGCCACTTTTCTGACACTGTCTACCATTCCGTTATAACGACGCTATGAAGACTGCATGACCCGCCATGGACTAGTGTCTCAGCCGCACCCCTGAGGTGGAGGGCTGTGGAGGGGGTGGAGGCCCGGGAGGGGGCACCCAGTGAACTCACACGAAGGCGAGCAGCTGGTGTTTGTCGCTGGTGACGCTGTGTCGCTGCGGTCGCGGCCCCGCCGGCTCCTTCACGTCACTGTCGGCGATCTCCAGCGTCTCCGGAGAGAAGGCCAGCGCCGAGTTGGGGTGCAACACCACGAACGGCTTACTGGGACTGTGGAACACCTGGTCCGCGCCCGGCTGAGGACGACGCGCAGACGCAGCGGAGGTCAGAGGTCAGGGGTGGCAGGAGATACGGCGACCAGTTGGTGAGGTAGGGATCCTGTGCTCTCCATTGAAGAGCGATGTAGTAGTTTCCTACATGTGCATTTTCTAACAATTATTCCGGATTTGTGATGGACATTGGACATACGAGTAGGAGGAAATCAGAAGTATGAAAATGAGGCATGACGCATGTGTGATGGAATGTATAAGTAAGGTGAACAGCAGGCGGATATGACGAACAGTACAAAGGTGACAATGATGACAACCGTTCGTCAGCCATTTCATTTCGCTGGAAAAGTTAAATACCTTTTACGTTTTAAAACTTCGAAATCGTACACAAGATGCCAAAAATATATTTGTTTTTTAAAAGTGTACCGAGTTTCCAAGCTGCATCGGACAATTAAAATGCCAGAACATTACCCTGTAGTTGTTATGGAGATCTGGGAGAGCAAAGTTGGGGTACAGCCCACTGCATAGGATGATCTTCAAAAGCGCTTGATCCCGGTAAGACGTAAGCTTGCTGGCTTTCAGTAGCTCCTGCAATAGTTACAATACGGAGAGCGGCGTGAAAACAAGATTCGTCACAATGAACACATAAATGTTTTTGGTGCGCGATGACAAAATGCAACGGGAAACTAGGCAGTAACACTGATTATTCAATGGATTCTAGCCTTCGAATATTCGCCAAAGAACAGAAGCTACCAAATACAATCAACAAATTAAAAGCCTTAAATAGACCCTGTATCAGTGTATATAAGCTTGGGGCGCTCTACGTGGGAGAGGGGGACAAAGGATAGGAGGTAGGGGGCGGCGGGCCGAAATGGGCCGAACCAGACGACTCAGACACACTCTTTGGGCCGGCAGAGAAAGCTATAAAGCCGGACAGGACCAGACCAAACGTCCGAAACCCCAGACCAGACCGGACCAGAGCTCACCTGCAGCTCCCGGTGGTCTGTGCGCATCTGGAACTCGATATCGGCCACATCGCCGCCCTCCTGCGCGGCGTCACCGCCGGCGCCCTGTGCCCCGCGCATCAGCCGACGACGCTGCGGCTCCTGCTGCTTCAGCTGCCAGCGAGTGGCCCGCAGCTGCGACAGCTCGCCGTGACGCTGTACACGGTCAGCGGCGCTCAGCAGACGGGCAGGCTTCGGCAGCAGCCGCGACTCCTGGCAGAAGATGAGGGGGATCAGACAGACGCGGGGGACAGGCTGACAGCAGCAGCAGCAGACAGCAGCCGGGACTCCTGGGCGGAGATGGGGGCAGTCAAAGAGGAAGGAGTTGGGGCAGTCAGATTGACAGGAGACCACACCACCCCACCAAACCGGTGAGGCGAGTGGGCGGAAACGACTACACACTGATGACTACGACAAACTAATGGCCAGGAGACGGCGACTTCGCCAGTCAGTTGAACAAGGGAGAGCACAGTAATCCTGAGCTAGCTGTATGCCTGAGCGATCCATCCAGGCTCGGCAACTTCGCCAGTCAGTTGAACAAGGGAGAATACAGTAGTCCTGAGCTAGCTGTATGCCTGAGCGATCCATCCAGGCTCGGCAACTTCGCCAGTCAGTTGAACAAGGGAGAATACAGTAATCCTGAGCTAGCTGTATGCCTGAGCGATCCATCCAGGCTCGGCAACTTCGCCAGCCAGTTGAACAAGGGAGAATACAGTAATCCTGAGCTAGCTGTATGCCTGAGCGATCCATCCAGGCTCGGCAACTTCGCCAGTCAGTTGAAAACACAGAGGAGAATACATAATCCTGAGTAGCTGTATGCCTGAAGCATCCATCCAGGGCTCGGCAACTTCGCCAGGTCAGTTGAACAAGGGAGAATACAGTAATGCTAGCTAAGCTGTATGCCTGAGCGATCAGTACAGGCTCGGCCACCGGAGCGTCTGCTCTCGTCCAGCCCCCCCCCCCCCCCCCTCCTCCCCACACCCCACTCACCTCCATGATGACCAGGAACTGTCTGCGCAGCTTAGTCAGCTCGTAGAAGCGCTGCTCCTCGAGGCCGCGGCCGGCGCACCAGGCGCGCGACCTGACCTTGCCGGTGATCTTGACCTGCAGCCAGCTGACGAACGCCTCCAGCAGGGTCAGCGAATCACCGTGGCTGCTGAACAGCGGCCTCAGGTTCGCCTGCCGCCCGAGAGTGCCGCTCCGGGTCAGATAGGGGTCACGGGTCAGCGCAGGTCACGGGTCAGCGCAGGTCACGGGGTCAGCGCAGGTCACAGGGCGGAGCAGAATAAAAGGGGCGGCTCGCATTGGATCAGCACAGGGGCATGGCCATGGGATGAGATTTGCTCTACGATCCACTGAAAACGTACCCTTGGATACGATGCATCGAATCTATGTAACAGATTCGCTAGGATTGATGTCGGTTAAGTGCTTGCCGAGAGATCAATTGGGATTTCAGATCAAAGTAGCTATTCGACAAGTAATCCCCCAGGACCTCAGATCCGCTTCCAGGCGACGGGTCTCTCATCAACCCAACTCACCAGACAGTCGGGGTCCCGGAAGGCGCGGTTACTCACCAGACAGTCTGGGTCGCGGAAGGCGCGGTAACTCACCAGACAGTCTGGGTCGCGGAAGGCGCGGTAACTCACCAGACAGTCGGGGTCGCGGAAGGCGCGGTTGGTGAGCGGGGTCTGCACGCTGAGAGCCGCTGCCGCTGACAGGGTCGGCCCCATCTGGTGCAGTACAGAGCCGAGCACCAGCATCTTGCCGACGGTGACGTCCACCGGCAGGTTACTGAGCATCTGACCCAGCGGGGTCATCTGCTCGGCGGCCGTCAGAGCGCCCTGCCGCACACACCGGGTCAGGTCACAGGTCAGAGGTCAGAGGTCATCTGACCTAGCGGGGTCATCTGCTCGGCGGCCGTCAGAGCGCCCTGCCGTACACACCGGGTGACAGGTCAGAGGTAACAGGTCAGGGGTCAGATGACAATCCAAGGTCACTGATGACAAGTATTGGCTCGCATTACACCGCTGTCCACGATTCACGGGTTGTGGCTTCGCATTTCAAAACAAGAACGTTGGATAATCTCCACATGTCTCCGAGCATGCAAATGATATAAATTATTTAACTAAACATTACGCTCATACATATAAGAATATTGTTTATGTTGTAAACGCAAGTGGATGCAGCTGGTGAGATAAATCCTGCCCACTCACCGCGGACAAAATAAATCGTTTTCTAGACTGTCCAGTCCAGTGACTGGCCTCCTACACCAATGAACTATCTGCACCAGTGACCTGACCTGACACTGACCTGTTGCACCAGTGACCTGACCTGACACTGATCTGTTGCACCAGTGACCTGTCGGCTGACACTGACCTGTTGCACCAGTGGACCTGACCTGACACTGACCTGTTGCACCTTGTGAACCTGTGCGGTTGTTTGTGCTAAATGGTTAGCTGATTGTATTCTGGAACACACTGTAGCACAGCGACGGCGGCGGCCTAACTCCGTCCGTATCTCTGGTAGGACGCGTTGGTGCGCCTCGTGTTCGGTGCTGGTGCTGCTGCGATTAGTACATGCTGCTGGCTATGCTCTCTTGCGTCTATCTGTTGTTATGGCTCATGAATAAGGCACAGTCGGTTGTACATACAAGGGACTACGTGCGTCAAGCCAGTCAGTTCGCGGAACATGTCGGATATATGTCATACTTCCGCCTGCCGGCTGACGACTCGGGCACCGAAGCTTCAAAAAGTTTCTGTACCTCTATGGAGCTGGCGTTGCGCTTACATGTACTCATACAATGATATACAGTATCTAACAGTAGATGTGACGAGAGCTTGCACAATGGATTACAAGGGAGTTTTTCGGTTATGACATGTTTCGCAGCATCAACCAACGAGAATACCTGTACATTTTGATGTGACCTGGTCTTAAATTGTGGCTTGGAAGTTCAAGTGACAGTCCATGATAACGCCAGTTTTTAACTTACTCTAGATCTGGTACTAAGGTGCCCAAGAATTCAGCGAGGACAGGCGGTAGACCACTCAGCATGGCGGGGGTACCCATCACCAGTGCCTGAGTTTTTAGCCGTGTTCAGATTTTCATGCGTTAGAGCAAAAAACCAGTCGTACACACACACAAGGGCTTGCTCCATACGTGTGATCAAGAGCGGCAGGTCGCTCTTTTTTTCCGCTTAACAAGCAAACTGGCGTGCGTCCGCAAATTGGTACCACTCGACTCCGTCTGGTACCGTACAGGCTTAAGTTCGTTCGAGAAACACGGTGTACAGTACACAACTGAGTGACCCACCCTGGTACACACCAATCGAGTTCGGTTTCGCCTTGGAACGCATAAGCACACCATCACCGCCGATCATCTGGACCTGCTGGGTGTGGCCGCATAAATAGTCAGCAAACCACTCTGTGTCTACACCATACAACGCCAGCTTGTCCAGCAGTCCCTGGTGCGGCACCACATCGAAGCACTTCGATAAATCCAACAGCACCACACGGATATTTTTCGCCGGAGTCCCATCGCGCTCAGGACCTGCTCGGTAATAACACTGAGTGCGGTCTCCGTGCTGTGGCCTTTCCTGACCCGTGCCTGGGCGCTGGACAGAAGTTTGTTCGTTTCTAGATGCTGGACCAGCTGGAGTTGGACTACACGCTCGATGATCTTCATTACTCCAGGTAGAATGGAGATCGGACGCGTGTTAGCCGGATCAGACGGTCCTTTCCCCTTGGGGATCGGCGTAACAAGTGCGTGCTTCCATGCTCTCGGTACTTGTCGGGTCGATAGGCTGGTGTTGACCATGTCGAGGAGGACATGCCCCGTGCCCCAGAAGAATCTCCGGAACATTCGACACTGATCCCGTCGATGCCGGTGGCACTGGACGGTTTCATTCGACGATCAGGATCAGGACACAGTGCTTCAATCGTCGATGGGCTGAGGCTGGAATTTGCTGGTCGTCACTTCTTGGTAGGTTCGTACTTGGTTACCGGTGTCGCTGGTCTCGGACGCTAGCAGCCGTGGCGGACCGATGCTTAACGTAATAGTTATTTTTAGCGCAATCTGGGGTAGCGCTGGGCACTGTGGCTTCCTTCTTGCTGCCGATGACAGACCGCCAGCACACGCCAGACGTTGCCCGGTCCCGCCTTGACCAGCTCGCGCTGTAGGTGATCCGCCTGGTCTCCCCGCACAGCCGCACGGCACTGTCGGTTCAGCTCCCTGTAGCGGTCACGCTGTCCCCCGGGCCGGAGTGCTCGCCGCCGGTCAGCCAAACAGCACGGCGGCGTGTCAGGCCGTCAGAGGCGGCGCCCCAGGCGGCCGCAGCCGCACCCTGGTGACCGGGGCTACTGTGTCGAGCTGTGAGATAAAAATATATCGAAATTCCTCCCACTTCTCGGCGGGCTGCTGTGCAAGGAGCACGGGGCTCCAGTCGGTGTCAGACAGCTGCAGGTTAAACTGCTCGGAGTCGACTCTCCGCAAGCATCTGCGCTGGACGGTCGGACCGCCTGTCGCCCCGCGCCACCCGAAACCGCAGCACACACGGGTTGAAAGTCGTGTGGCGTGCCGTAATGCCACCGGGTCACTCCAGCTCGCTTCACCAGGCCGGGCTGATTGGTCCGCCCACGATGTTCTAGTAGCGTGTTGGCTGGTCGGTAAGTCGGACGCCGGTGTTTGGCGATTTGTAGGCCGTACGTGTCCAGCAGGCGGTCAGCCGCTGGCCAGCGTGAATTCGGCGGCCGACTGTAACAGGCAGGCAGTTTCAGGTCGGCCCGCCAACACCAATGTAGGCCGGGTGACCAGGCCAGCACGTGCTGGAGCTGGATTCCAGGTCTTCCAGATTCCGCGGCACTTGGGCTGACGTGTTCTTCGGCACACTGGTACACAGTTGCGAACAGCATTCCGCGGCATTTTCCCTATGAACACTTTCGCCCAAAAGCACTTCGATATTTGAGTTCTTTACTCCGTCGCGGGTGTTGGTAAAAACCTCCACTCTTATTGCACGTCACGGATCAGTAGGCTACGCCACCGTGGTCCCTTAGCCAGTCGCATCGTTCTGGCGATCGCTCCTAAAAGCCTTAGCCACGACCCGTGAAGCAGCCGGCTTGGCACATAGGTGACAGCCAGGTTTCACAGATAGCCAGCAACGTCATACCCGTACACTTCAAAGTGTCCAGTGCGCAGGTTCTGGAAATTTTAGGTTTAACGAATTGAATTTTTGAGCTGTCCCACTATACACAGTCGCGGATTTCTCGCTGTTGCCGATGCCAGACACTCCTCTCTTGCGGCTGCGGCGGGCTCCTCTTCTTCCCTCCCTCCGGCTCCCCTTTCAGCTCCTCGCCGGTACGGGACAGAACGTCCACCGTACATAGTGAGCCGGCGGACCGGGCTGTCCGCCACTCGCGGGCGGGCCGTGTCCGCGGGCCGGCCGGGCCGGCCCGGCGCCGGCGATCGGCTGAATCGGTGAGGCGAGGGCGCGCGCCGGTCAGGTCGCCCAGCGCGGAAGCCGAGCCCGGAGCGGCGGTCCGATCCAGTCAGGGGCGCTCCCAGCAAACGCAGCAGGCTGGCGTGGGACGTCAGGGTCAAGGTCACGCCCGCGGCTCCAACGGCCGGGCGGAGGAGACAACCGCGCGCGGACGGACGCCACGGATCGGTGCTGGTAGGGCGGCGAACAGAGACTGGATAGCATATAGAAATGCTATGCTATGCAGAAAGTCAGCATGGTAGCCACACGATATCGAGGCGGCGCACAACATGGCACTGGTGGCTGGGGTGATGCCAGATCACTGTTGAAATGAGTCCCTGAGTCTCGGAGCGCTGATCACCGCTGTCACAGGTGGTGAGGCAATCACGCTGTCACTAATCACTGTCGTCTCAGCAGTCAGGTCAGGTCCGAGCCGATGGATTGTTGCTGCTCAAAATCTTTGGTACGTCACTGTCACTGTCGATGGCGTCGCGTACCCGTGTGTACATCACTGGCACAAAGCAAATTTCGCAAGGACGTGGTCAAACTGGCGGTACAGGCAGGGCGGGGAGAGCCGCGCTCGCGTGCGCACCGTGGCGCGGCTGGCGCTTGACTGACCTGACCTGACCTGACACTGACCTGTTGCACCAGTGACCTGACGGCTGACACTGACCTGTTGCACCAGTGACCTGACCTGACACTGACATGTTGCACCAGTGACCTGACCTGACACTGACCTGTTGCACCAGTGACCTGACGGCTGCCACTGACCAGTTGCACCAGTGACCTGACGGCTGACACTGACCTGTTGCACCAGTGACCTGACGGCTGACACTGACCTGTTGCACCAGTGACCTGATGGCGTCCTCCAGACTGTCTTCAGCCGGCCGGTCCAGGAACGGGAACCGGCGTGCGTCCGGCAGACCGAGCGCCACCATCTGAAGCACCAGGCTCTCCAGAGGCACGCGCTGGATCTCCGGCGTGGCGTACGGCGCCAGCATGTCGTAGTCGTCCTCCGAGTACAGACGGAAACACACACCCGGACCCGTACGGCCTGGTGGCACGGATAATATTCATTGAAACGTGTAACATTAGTCGGCATTGCGTGTTTTGGATATCGCCAGCTTCGGTACTGCATTGTGATGAAGCTGAGTTCAACTTTTTCTCAACATTTGCACTTCAACAGTTATGTCACAATCAAATACTTTCATAATATCGTTATTATGTGCAAAATTACAGCTCTGTCCGATAAATATAGAACAAAGTACAGTATTTATCTTATCATCCCGCAGTTGTATGAACACCTACAAGCATTCGAATGTTCTCAATAACATCGGAATAAATTACATATAAATGTTTGTCTCTTTCATCAGTAATCAACTCTGCAACTCCCCTACCTCATTATGAAATAGAGGGTGCGCCTGTATCCCCGTCCCAGGCCATACATCTCCGGCGGAGCTTGCCCCCTCCCCTTCCTCAATGACCTGCCCGTCCGACTGACCTGCCCCTCCCCACGCCCGTCCGACTGACCTGCCCCTCCCATCCGACTGACCTGCCCCTCCCCCTCCCGTTCGACTGACCTGCCCCTCCCCCTCCCGTTCCGACTGACCTGCCCCTCCCCCTCCCGTCGACTGACCTGCCTCTCCCCCTCCCGTCCGGACTTGACCTGCCCTCCCCGCCCGTCCAACTGACCTGCCCTCTCCTCTTATCCGACTGACCTGCCCCTCCCCTACCCGTCTCCTCACCTCCCCTCCCCTGCCGTTCGGACTGACTTGCCCCTTCCCCTGGCCCGTCCAACTGACCTGCCCCTCCCCTGCCCGTCCAACTGACCTGTCCCTCCCTCCCATCCGACTGACCTTGCCCTCCCCTACCCATTCTCCTTCAACCTCCCCTCCGCCCCCCCCCCCCTGCCGTTCGGACTGACTTGCCCCTCCCTGCCCGTCCAACGACCTGCCCCTCCCCTGCCCGTCCAACTGACCTGCCCCTCCCCCTCCTATCCGACTGACCTGCCCCTCCCCTACCCGTTCTCCTCACCTCCCCCTCCCCTGCCCGTTCGACTGACTTGCCCCTCCCTGCCCGTCAACTGACCTGCCCCTCCCCTGCACCGGTCCAATGACTGCCTCCCCCTCCCATCCGGACTGACCTGACCCCTCCCCTACCCGTTCTCCTCACCTCCCCCTCCCCTGCCCGTTCGACTGACCTCCCCCTTCCCTCCCCGTCCGACTGACCTGCGCGCCCTTTGCGCTGCTCGGCGCTCNATAGGTCATCGGAGGTCAGTGACCTCAGTTGACCTGTAAAATAGCATGACCCTAGAAAAACATATAATCATGTAAAATGGATGCCAAATTTTAAAACAGCTTCACATAATGCCCTTGAAACTACCCCAGCCAAACAAGTAACCTCAGGTGATCGTAGGACAGTGTCAGTGTCGGCATAGGTGGGGCTGAAGGTCTTCTCTCCATTTCACATAGCAGAGAGCACACGTCAGGGCTATCCATATTGGGAAACGCTACGGTCCCTCGCCGTTGGCGCTCATAGGCGCAACGCCTCACCAGCTGACGATCGTGTATTTCGGCCTTCGGGAGCAGAGGCACCGACAGACCACGCTACACCTACACCTTCCAGTGCTGTGCGAGGTTATTGCCGAATCCCGTGACGTCACTATACGGTATTGTCACCTATATTCGGCTTACGGGGAGGGTTGGGCAATGTGGCGTGTCAAAAAGGACGCGGTGCCGTTTCTCCAGAGCGGATCAGCGGCGGGTCGGCCACGTGTCGGCCACGTGCCGCCCGCGCGACCCAGATTGCAATCCTGTAACGCCACTATACGCAACCAGAAAATGATGATGAGGGGGGTTTAGGGCGCCGTTACTGCCTGGTTACGTGGCTCCCATATACGCAACCAGTACAGCCGATTATCGGAAGGCGGGGTCACGAGCTGTCCCGGGGCTAACCGGTCCTGAGTCCTGCTTTACTCTCCCTTTCTCTCTTTCTCTCTTCCCGGCAGCACTCCAGTGTGTCTCAAAGCAGCACGTCGGTTGAGCACCGGGAAATGCTCGCCGACATCAGTGACCTCGGTTGACCTCTGAACAGGTCAACCGAGGTAATGATCTCAGTGGAAATAATAAACGTCGCCTGTTTGCATGATTCTGTGCATATGCTCCTGAGCAACAACACTCGGAAAGCGCACAAGTTACAGGCATCGATACTAAATATCGAGAGTTGCGCCTGACATGACCCTGAAAAATAGGTAATATGTCGCGGGTCATCGGAATCAGAATCAGAATCAGAGTGTATTTCGTGACAAGTCCATACAGCATGGTTTTTCACCGTCACGCGTCAACAAGTAAAAGTACGCGAAGGTAAGCTTTGCCCAGGCCAGCTAAGCACACACGTCACACGACCATCGCACGACGCCTAAACACCGTCGTGCTGCACACGCAGTAGGTGGCGTCTCAGTTGGGACCTAAAGTTGCGGGTGTTTGTGCTAAATGGTAGCCGATTGCAGTTTTGAACACCACTGTAGCAGAGACGGCGGCGGCCTAACTCCGTCCGTATCCTTGTTAGGACGTGATCTGTGGCGCCTCGTGTCTGGTACTGGTGCTGTGCGATAGTACCGATGCTGCTAGCTATGGTCTCTGGTCTACCTGTTGTTATGGCTGCATGAATAAGGCACAGTACATGACAAGACTACGTGCGTCAAGCCAGCTCAGTTCGCGGAGCATGTCGAAACATTCGCGGAACATGTCGGTCATGCTTTCGCCTGCCGCTGACGACTTGGGCACCGAAGTTCAAACAATGTTGTACTCTATGGAGCTGCGTTGCGCTTCATGTACCATACAATGATATTCAATATCTAACGATAGATGTGACGAGAGCTTGCACAATGGTTACAAGGGCGTTTTTCGGTATGACTGTTCGCAGCATCCAAACCCAACCGAGGCCATTACCTGGACATTTCTGATGTGACCTGGTCTACATGTGGCTGGAAGTGCAAGTGAAAGTCCATGATAACGGCCCAGGTTTTTAAAGGAAATAGCACATTGATTTTGTTTGTTTTTCAAACCGATTTTATATATTTCAAATGCCAACTTCTGTTTCATTTTAATGCCAAAAATAACCATACATCGCCCGCCGATTCAGGACAGAAGGACGTTAATATTAATTGTATTCACTATATGCTCTCTCGCAACGGTAAACGTGGCTCAGCCAATCAGGATTCAATGTATAGTCGCGCTAAATATTACTGGGTGAAGCCTCCGCCCAGAGTGTTGTGAGGCCCACATTCGTTGACATTCCGGTATTTATGGCCCACATTCTTTCAACAAAAAGTCAAATATATTCGGCTGGAGAGCCCTTTCAGCCCAGAAAACTTGCAGTTGGGTTTTTCAACACGGGCTACAAAACTGTTATCTCAGTTCAAAACCCATGTTGAAGGTGAACTATTTCCTTTAACTTCTCTAGAATCCGGCGCGAAGGTGCCCAATAAATTCAGCGAGACAGGCGGTAGACCTCTCAGCATGGCAGGAGTACCCAGCACCAGTGCCTGAGTTTAAGCCGTGTTCAATTTCATGCCATTGGAGCAAAACCAGTCGTACACACACACAAGGGCCTGCTCCATACGTGTGATTAAGAGCGGCAGGTCGAATCTTTTTCCCGCTAACAAGCAGCTGCTTGTTTCTCGTCCGCAATTGTACCACTCCAACGCTGTCTGGGCACGTCAGGCTTAGGCTCGTTCGAGACGTTCTTAAGCTAGCAACGAACTAAGTGTGGTACAGTACACAACTGAGGATCCACCCTGGTACACCACCAATCGAGTTACGGTTTCGGCCGTGGAAACGCCATGAAGCACACCGTCACCGCCCGATCCATCTGGACCTGCTGGGGTGTGGCCGCATAATAGCAAGCGAAACCACTCATGTGTCCACGCCATACAACGCCAGCTTGTCCAGCAAAGTCGCTGGTGCGGCACCACCATCGAAGCACTTCTGATTTAAAATCCAACAGGCACCAACACGGTATTTCGCCGGAGTCCTCGCGTCAAGGACGTGCTTCGGTAATAACACTAAGTGCATCTCCCGGCTGTGCCTTTCCTGTACCCGTGCTTGGGGCGGCCTGACAGAAGTTATGTTCGTTTTCTAGATGCTGGGACAAGTGGGTAGGTGGGGGGGGGGGGGGGGGAGTTTGACCACACGTTCGTATGATCTTACACTCCAGGTAGAAATGGAGATCGGACGGTAGTAGCCGGATCAGAGCGGTCCCTTTCTCCTTGGGGTCGGGGCGTACAATGCATGCTTCCATGGCTCTCGGACTTGTCGGGTCGTTAGGCTGGTGTTGACCATGTCGAGGAGGACATGCCCCGGTGCCTCAGAAAGAATCTCCGGAAACATGTCGACACTGATCCGTCGATGCCGGTGTGGCACTGGATTGGTACATCCGACGACAGGATCAGGCTAACAATGTTTCAAGTCGATGGCTGAGGTGGATTTGCTGGTCGTCACTCGTGGATAGCCTACTGTGCGGTCGCTGGTCTCGGGAACGCTGGCAGCCGTGGCGGACCGATGCTACGTTAATAGTTATTCAGCGCATCGGGGTACGCGCTGGCCACCTGGTGGCTTCCTTCTGCTGCCGATGACAGCCGCAGCCACACGCCAGACGTTACCCGGTCCCGCCTTGACCAGCTCGCGCTGTAGGTGATCCGCCTGGTCTCTCCGCACGGCACTGTCGGTTCAGCTCCCTGTAGCGGTCACGCTGTCCCCCGGGTCGGAGTGCTCGCCGCCGGTCAGCCAACAGCTGGCGCGTGTCAGCCGTCAGAGGCGGCGCCCCAGGCGGCCGCAGCCGCACGCTAGTGACCGGGGCTCCTGTGTCGAGCTGTGAGAGAAAACTATGTCGAAATTCCTCCCACTTCTCGGCGGGCTGCCGTGCAAGAAGCACGGGGCTCCAGTCGATGTCGGACAGCTTGCAGGTTAAACTGCGGATCGGAGTCGACTCTCCCAAGGCATCTGCGCTGGACGGTCGGACCGGCCTGTCGCCTCGCGCCACCGAACCGCAGCACCACACGGGTGAAGTCGTGCGGCGTGCCGTAATGGCACCGGGTCACTCCAGCTCGCTTCACCAGGCCGGGCTGATTAGTCGCCACGATGTCCAGTAGCGTGTTGGCTGGTCGGTAGGTCGGCCGCTCGGTGTTGGCGATTTGTAGGGCCGTACGTGCCCAGCAGGCGGGTCAGCCGCTGGCCAGGTGAGTCGGCGGCCGACTTTAACAGCAGGCAGCAGTTCAGGTCGCCCGCCTACACCAATGTAGCGCCGGGGTGACCAGCCAGCACGTGCTGGAGCTGGAATTCCAGGCCTTCCACATCCGCGGTCACTTGGGCTGACGTGTTCTTCGGCACACGATACACAGTTGCGAACAGCATTCCGCGGCATTTCCCTATGAACAATTTTTCCCAAAGCACTTCGATATTTAAGTTATTTACTCCAGTCGCGGGTGTTGGTAAAACCTCCACTCTATGCACGTCACGGATCAGTAAGGCTACGCCACCGTGTCCCTTAGCCAGTCCGCGATCGTTCTGGCGATCGCTCTAAATAGCCATTAGCCACCGACCGGTAGCAGGCTTGGCACATTAGGTGACAGCCAGGTTTCACAGATAGCCAGCACGTCATACCCGTACACTTCATATGTGTCAGTGCGCAGGTCCGGGATTTTAGGTTTTAAAGATTGGACATTGAGCTGTCCCACTATCACACAGTCCGCGGAGTTCTCGCTGTGCCGATGCCAGGACAACCCTCCTCTCCTGCGGCGCGGTCTGGTCCTCTTCTTCCCTCTCCCTCCGGCTCCGCTTCCTCGCCGGTACGGGATCAGCAGTCGCACCGTACATAGGTGAGCCGGCCGGGCCGGGCTGTCCGCCGCTCGCGGGTAGGGCCGTGTCGCGGCCGGGGCCGGAGGCCGGGCCGGCCGGCGCCGGCGATCAGGCTGATCGGTGAGGCGAGGGCGCGCGCGGTCAGGGTCGTCCAGCGCGGCAGCGATGCCCGGAGTTAGGCGGTCCGATCCCGTCAGGCCGCTCCCAGCAAAGCAGTAGCTGGGTGGGGGACGCCAGGGTCAAGTTTCACGCCCCCGCGCCCCCAACTGGCCGGCGGAGGGAGGCCAACAGCGCCGGACGGACGCCACGGATCCGGTGCTGGTAGGGCGGCGGCGAACAGAGACTGAATAGCATATAGAAGTGCTATGCTATGCAGAAAGTCAACATGGTAGCCACACGATGACGAGGCGGCGCACAACATGGCACTGGTAGCCAGGTCACAGTTGAAATGAGTCCCCGAGTCTCGGAGCACTGATCACCGCTGTCACATGTGGTGAGGTGGTCATGCTGTCACTAATCACTATCGTCTCAGCTCAGCAGTCAGGTCTGGTCCGAGTCGATGGATGGTTGCTGCTCACGATCTTCGGTACGTCACTGCAGTGGCGTCGCGTACCCGCGTGTACATCACTGGCACAAGGCAAATTTCGCAAGGACGTGGTCGAACTGGCGGTACAGGCAAGCCGGGGAGAGCCGCGCTCGCGTGCGCACCGTGGCGCGGCTGGCGCTGAACGGAAGTAGAGGTTTGAAATTTGTAGAGTATGTGTCAAATTGTTGGATACGTTACACTGAGGTCCATCTCCCAATGGAATTAACACATACATCCTTTCACTCGACTCTACCCATTCATTCACTCAATCATCGATCTTTTTCATACTATGCAGTAAACTGTGAGGTTGGACTCCTGACCCCTCTCCTTTTTCCTTTCTTCTTGTTTTGACAAATTTGTATAATTTCTCTGGTTCAGCGGATTGTTTCTGGTGATTTTNCGGGCGTGGGTCGAACAAAGACAAGCGGTGACCGACCAAGACGAGCAGATCCGGCCGACCGAGCTAACTGCCCACAGTGATGACAGCTGGTCGGCAGGGGAGAGGGGGGGGGGCTCCGGGGAAAGACAGGGGCGGAGGAGGAGGCGGCAGCGGACGGCTGGCGGTGGACCGAGTTAGCTGCAGAACGATCAAGGTGGCACATCAGTGGGGAATTAGTACCTGCAAATAGCTGTTTTTGTCCGAAGCAAGCATGAAGAATCCGTTCAGGGCAGCCGAAAACTCTTCATCAATATTTGTTATATGGTTGCTATTATTTTTTTGCAAACAGTTATTTATCGCTTAAAAGATGCACGAAAGAGACATATTAATACTATTGATTGAGGGCAGCTTTGCTGATAAAAATTGCATATCATTGGACAAATCCCACCTGCCCTTCACCCATTAGGCGTGAGCTGCTGGGAACGTGTCAAAACCTCTATCCATTACTCATTAGACAAAGATAGCTCTTGTGTAAGAGGTACAGGAAGCTCAGGCTGCCAATTTAAGTAGTATGAGTTGTAGCACGAGCATTTCTTTAACATTTCTCAAGCAGCCTTGTTAACATCTCGGTTTTGAAGGATTGGTGTTGTAATTATAGACACGATTTGACAACTACTTTAGCTTCGCAATCGACAACTTTTGAAGCCGTTTTGCTGCTTGCCAGAGGAGCAAAATCCTCACACAGTTTTGTAATGTTACTTCACAGTCGTGCGCAGTTTAGACGTTCGTCCTCTACGCGTGATTTAAGTGGTTTTAATCGACTTGTTAGCGTTGGTTAGACAGCAGTGGATAGGCCTACAGGTCTGGGTAAGAATCATCGATGCATCTATATACAGTACTACCCACTCAGTCTTGAGTCTAAACTCAAGACTGAGTGGGTCTTGAGTTTTTATCAGGAATCCCTTCCTGATAAAAACCGGGCCACGAGTATTCGCCATTAATATTTATATCCGTTCCAAACAGCTCGTGGTAGATATGCCAAGGTTGCGTAATCAGCCCAAACCGTCTAAGAGCCTGAAATCACTAGTCAATCAACTGAGTAATAAAGATGATAATTGAGAACGAAGCGCCTCAAGGGCTGATAAACAGATCTGACGAGACCACAACCGACGGCCTCCACAGGAAGGACAACGGAAACTGGTTCACGGCAACTGGTTCAGGGCCAGGGACTTCCCTCCGGCGGTGCCGCTATTCGCTGAAACGAGGCGAACGAAAACCGCGGAGGTGTCAAAACAGAACTGGGCTTCGGGAGTAGCGCGATTATTTATGATTTGGTAGCAGCAAGGCGAAAATTACTCGACCAGATGCTTGAGGGCGTATTGCTTTCAATGGCGAGGTTCCCATGGCAAATGATCGCTTTTGTTCTGCGATTATGATACATTTTGATAAATTGCTTTCCGTAATGCTTTAGTTCGGTGTGCAATAAGTAATTCCTACTTACGTAGCGAAAGTCACCACCGAAAATAGTCAGAACAGAATGAAATCAACTAAATGCAGGCGAGATGATAATAATACGAGTCCGCTTCGTTTTATAATGGAGACGCGCCCGAGTTTTCCAAGGCTGGACCCTCCCATGCTTACTGCGACAAAACACAAGCTTGCAAACGTCTTCACACTGGATTAAATAAACAGTGTCATAATTACACAGCAACTTGTCAGGCTGCGGTTATCTGTTGACGTCAATCGTCCTGTCGAGTCTACACAAATCTAAACCAGATCATCTTAGATCTAGCACGTAGATCCCACGCATGATAGCTTCATTGACTTATATCATATAAACAAGATTGCTGAGATGTAGCACACGGTTGTCACACATCAAGCTACGATCACTGAGACAGCAGTCAACACACCGATTACCGACCGTTCGCCGCTCCCTTGTAAACACCCAGCATGTCTCTTAACCAAGGCTGTCTGGCGGTTATAATCGACGCATTATGATCGCTCCACCAGCCATGAAAAACTCAATGGTCTCCCATTCGCCTCCCCATAACCATAACCATTCGCCCCCGTAACGTGTACCCATCACACCATCTCTCATGTGCGCTCTACACCAAACAACCTATACGGTAAACCATTTCCCGTGCCGGGAATCGAACCCACGCCGCTGCCGTTTCTCTCTCTCTCTCGACTGCCACTGACCTTCCCTGCAGGTGAGGATGTGCCGGTTGCGGCGGATCCAGGTGCGCATCTCTGCCAGCGCGCGCTCCCGCCCCTGCTCATCTTCGTTCAGGTCCAGCCGGGCCTTCTCCAGGACACAGGGGCTGAGGGGTCGGGACGGCGCGCCCGTCTCCTCAGAGAACGGCAGCTCACATTTGCCCATGGCTGCAAGCTGCGAACAAAGGAAATGGTTAGACCAGGGTTTTGTTGAATAGGGGTAAGTACTAATTACCACATTTCGGGTAATGGAACGCCTCCGTGGGTACGGCTAGTTATGGGACAGTGCACTTCTATATACAGTTATATTATATAATTATACTATATATATATATATATATATATATATATATATATAAGTATCTAATATATGAATCTGATTAGTTCCTCTAGTATATATATTATATATATATTTATTTTATTCGGATTTCAGGCGCAGTTCGTTTCGATAGCAAAAAAAAATTATTCAGATTAGAACCACTGGGTCAGGCAAGCTGCCGGATAGGCGACTTTTGACACTGCGGTTCATGGTGGCATATGGCTCGTGAGAAAGCCTGTCGATTTGAGACAATAGCTTGGAATGCTTGATTCATCCCTGTGTCTGAGAGTCTGAACGGTTTGATTTGAGGTGGAGGATTGTAACTCAATTAATTAAAAACAGAAAGTGGATCAGTGTGGTGATGTGGTCTTTCAGACGCCTGGGTAGGTTCCGACCTGACAAGGGACTGCACTGGCTGCTTTGTCCCCTTGCCGACATGCTAAGGGGCCCCTCCGACCTGCCCAGAGGCCCCTCCATTCTGGCTAGAAACTCATCCAGCATGTTCAAGAACCGATTCCAACCAGCCCAGGAACCCTTTAGTCTAGTCTAGTCTACCCAGCGACTCTTCTGGCCGGAAGCGCTGACTGCTTTGTCGCCCTGCTCAAGGAGTCCTCCGACCTGCTCTGGGGCCCCTCCTTGCTGGCTAGGGGCCAATTCGGCATGTTCAGGGGCGGGCCTTTCCTACCCGCCAAGGGTCCCTTTCGGTCTGTTCAGGGGCCCTCCAATCTGCACAGGATCTCTTTTAACTTTCAAGGGCCCCTCTGGTCTGTTCGAGGGCCTCCAGCCTGCTCCGGGGCCCTTCCGACCTGACAAGGGACTGCACTGGCTGCTTTGTCCCCTTGCCGACATGCTCAGATGGCCCTCCGACCTGCCAAGGGGCCACTCTGTGCTGGGTAGGAGCACATTCGACGTGTTCAGAGGGCCCTCTGACCCGCTCAGGGGGCCTTTTGGTCTGACATAGGGGCTATGACATGCACAGGGCTCTTTTGAACGTCCAAGGGGCCCTCTGTTCTTTCAGAGAGGGCCCCGTCGGCCCTAGAGGGCCTCTGAAGTGCTCTAAACTCTCCAAAGATCACGCTTCGCGTGATCTTCCGAACCATGATATCGCGCTTTGAGTTGTCTCGTCGGCACTTTTTAGGCCTCCGGGGGAGAGGTCGCCCCCCCTTGGCTACGTGCCTGGTTAGGCTGTGTTAGTTCTGGTATTGCTATATTTTGTTTATGTAAATATGTATGTATGCTCGTCACATTTCTTTCACACACCAGGACACATTGCATAACATGCTAGCATTTTCATTGTAGTGTCTTGTAAATATGTTTGCATAGCTCATCATCTGAAGTTTTGATTCGCCGACCCAGTAACATGTGTGACAGTTTATTTTGGCTACGGACAAACGGCGTCAAGTTCAGATTGTGCAATGGCGTGCTGTTTATTTGCCCGTCGGGCTGCGTGGATACTGCGTGTTCAGTATCACAGGTCAGAGCTCTGAACCTGACGGAACCTGACAGGACTGATGGACAACTGACACGGCTGACAGCAATATGACAGCCTGCCGTGCAGCCTGACCGGGAGCGTCGCGAGACACTCACACTGCACACTGCACACTGCACACGGCACACCGCACACCGCACACTGCACACTGCATACTTCACACCGCACACCGCACACTGCACACCGCACACCGCACACCGCACACCGCACACCGCACACCGCACACCGAAAATAAACGCACACCGCACGGACTCACATTCACTCACACTCGCACTCACACTCACACTGCACACCGCACGCACTCACACTCACACTCTTTGCAGCAGTGCATTGAGCAGGCCGGAGTGGCACGAGGGTGCTCCAGCGGCAGTCATTCCAGGCCGGAGTGGCCTTGGAGGGTGCCCCGGCGGCAGTCATTCCAGGCCGGAGTGGCCTTGGAGGGTGCTCCAGCGGTAGTCATTCCAGGCCGGAGTGGCCTTGGAGGGTGCTCCAGCGGCAGTCATTCCAGGCCGGAGTGGCCATGGAGGGTGCTCCAGCGGCAGTCATTAGCACGAAGGCGGTGCAGAGTGGCCGAACTGACCTGGAAACCACCGGTGCAGCTGCCAGCAATCCAGCGTCTTAATTAACCGACGGCTTAATTATTGTCGTGGTTCTCCGATTTTAGGCTGGTGCCTACTGCCTAGTGCACGGCCTTCCACATTCCACATTCCACAGTCCACACGGTTTTTGTTTGGTCGCAGACATTGTGGATTATTTGTTTTGTAGTCAGCCGCACTTATTTTGAGCAGTGCATTGATTGAGCTCCGGAAATGAGTCCGCGCGTGCGTCCCTCCCGTCCACTCAAAGCCCAGAATCGACTGCTGGTACATCGCAGACTTATATTGCAGACTCGCACTGCGCCTGACCGAAGCTCTTCAACCCGATTTCATCCCTCGAATCACGCCGCCTCTCCTTTCTAGCGCAGCCCCACCGTCACATACGACCGACCCGCCCCGTCGCCACGGCGACCGAATTGGAGCCGTGACAGGCGTGGGACAGTTGGTGGGACCACAGCTGCGGTGGGCACGAGCTGTCCTCAGTTCGTGCGGTTGAAGGCCCACCATGAGTCACGACGCAGCCACCGTGACTCGAACGGCAGCGGTGCGGCACGCGACAGAGCCGGCCGGCCGGCCGCGGTGCGTGCGGGAAGCGTCAACGTTCGTCTCGTCTCGTCTCGTCTCGTCCTCGTCTCGTCTGTCTCAGTCTAGTCTCGACAATAGACTATACTCGCGACTCTCGTCCCTCGTCCCTCGTCCCATGATCCCTACGTCCCTCGTCCGTCGGATCCCTCGTAACCCATCGTCCCTCGTCCCTCGTCCCTCGTCCGGTCGTCCATGTCCGGATACCGTGAGTTCTCGTCTCGCACCCCGGGAGCGGTGCGTGCGGATCCTACCCATGTCCCGTCTGAAACCTTCGCCTGGGGCGGATGGAAGTCGCACTGCGATAAGCAGCGTGCTGGCCCACGGCAGCGTGCGCAGAGTCTACGGTAATGGTGATCGATGAACCCAAAGGCGAATCGGCCCGCAGCGTGACTGAGCTGGACTGATGTACGCTGGCGATGCTCAGTGTGGTCTCAGGTGAATCCGTAGCAAATGTCCAGCTTCAAATTGAACGACAGACGTACGGACACATAGGCCGGAACTGGGTCTCTGTTGATGGTCTGACTGCAGGTACCATGGAGCGTGGAAGATGTGACACGGTACATGTAGGTACGCATATGTAAGGACAGAGGGAGGTCCTCTCTGCGGTACAATAGGAGGATTGTCCCGTCGGGGCTGGGAGGCTCCGTGTAGGACAATCAGGAAGGTGCGGGACCATAGCTGTGGTGTGTCAGGAAGGGTGGGGTGGCGGAAGTCAGGATAAATGTGAGGCAAGCTCTCACGCGGGGTACGCGGGGTAGGAACAAGAATTGTGGAGAGTTATCACGATTCACGGGACGGGTGTAGGGGGGAAGGAAGACACTGGTCGAACTCACTCAACGGTGGGAACTGACGTTCGGCTGCAGGAGGTTTTCTCCACAAGCCACATGTGTTCGTCAGCAACCATCAAAGTCGAGAACAAAAAAAATAAAGCCAGCCGCGGCCAGGGAGAAACGTACAAAAAAAAGCAGACCGGTACGGTGACCCAACGCCGGTGATGGGCGCATTGTTAGCAGTAGCGATACGACGACATGCGGGAAACACTGACCAA
Organism: Semibalanus balanoides; assembly: GCA_014673585.1. Lineage (NCBI taxonomy): Eukaryota > Metazoa > Arthropoda > Thecostraca > Balanomorpha > Balanidae > Semibalanus > Semibalanus balanoides. The sequence continues at coordinate 50,069 of VOPJ01012581.1, read as the reverse complement.
ATTTCACCGGGACTAGAAGGGGTGAGACTCTTGGAGACCACAGTTTGTTAGATAGAATTGTGGTCTTTGGTGCTGGTTGTGTATGTGGTGTACCTGAATTTAGGTTGCTGACTTCATTTTTCACGGCTCTTGGTCGCTCGATATGTTCCACTAATGGCCATAGATATTGGATATGGTCATAGCTAGGAGTAAGAAAACTAAAAATTATACCTTTTTTACTCCTAGTCAACAGCGCAATACAATTCCACCGGATTCAAGTCGGGCGCTCGGTTCCCTGGTTACATAAGCGTTCCGAAAATAGCACCCGACAGGTAGGTACGGCTTGGCGGGAGATTCTATCACCTATGCGGGCTATGCCCAGCCTCCAGGGCTCGTATACAATGTGATTTGTGAGTGCCGGCCACGCCTACTGCGCTAATACCCTCCTTAGGCACGCACCTACGCGAGCAGTTTTAGGAAACGCAAATATATACAACTTTAAGAGACGACAAAACAATTGAGTAAAATCGATGCAAACAATATTTCACTCAAACAATTTAACTTCAAATAAGACTCTAAGCCACTGTTCTGATCACATTAACACCCAACAAATATATCGTTGTTTGCACAGAGAAAACCGACAGAGAAAATATCCCGATGACCACCTCTGCTTGACAAGCATCATCACTTACCTGGAATAAATTGGCATAATTACTCTAGCATCTGCCACCAGTGAACAATAAGAAAGTGAGCGGTGTCAGTGTTCCGTGAACATAAGGGTCGGTGGCTCAGGGAGCAGATGACGTTGAACGACAAAAAGCACCATTATGTTAATATACAAAAGCATAAGCCAGATAGACGGACCGGTTTTGTAACCGTCTCAAATTGTCGTGAGAGTGAATGTAAAAAGTGAACTCTTTAAACGTATAGATATCACCATGATACCTATTTGCATTACCTTAACCCGCGCACTGCAGGGGGTTCGCGCCGAACGCGAACTGCAGGGGGGGGGGTTGATTTCCGCCCCCCGTGAGATCTCCAAAACTACGCAACGTAGCGACAAGCGGAAAACGGCATTAAGATAGGACTTAGGGCAGCTCTATCGAAAGTATTTCAGTATTTGTCTTGATCAGGATAACATTGAGGGTATACCAATGGTCAACTAAAAAGAGTCAAAGAATTATTTCCGGTATTTTTAGGACTCTTTTAGGACCTTTTTTCCAGAAAAACCACGATATATCTCGAAACTATGATACGATAGAGCAAACGATATAGAGAGGCAATCGATAGCTTATTGAAATTTGCAATCGCACCCAGTCCTACAAAATTGAGCTCAGAATCTATAGTTTAAGGCTCCAGAAGATCATGAAGGTCAAAAGTACTGATTATGGACCAAAACGTTATTTCGTGCAATAGCATGTCAACCTTAAGAAAAAGATAAGGAGAAAAACATTATTGACGCCATGTGCTTTGTCTCATTGATGCGCTTTGAACATATATACGGAGTCGACCTGGTAAAGGTCAAACTTCAAATTGACCTCAGGTCAAAGGTCATTGGTTGACCAGGTAGGTAATAGTTGCATAATGGGGGACGGGAACCAAAGAACGAGACGGACACAATTAGGTGTCAACTAAATGATCTACTATACTCTTTTCTATCAGAGTATTTAGCAAATCATATTGCTGATAGGGAACCATCAGAATGACCTCAAGATGACTTAGTACGAAAATAAAAAGGGCACAATTGCAACGTTGATCAATTAGCATGAGGTAAATAATAAGCATGATCTAAGATTAGCCTGATCCAATGCATATTTTCATGAAAGGGAAAGCATTGTTTATTTTACAATTCCATTCAACTATATAATTGGGAGGTCAGGAAATTTGACCTGACCTTATGGTCACCGATACAGAAAAATCCGTAGATAACGAATTGTAGGTAACTGATATTTATGAAAATCCTTGCAGTGTCAAAAACTTTGAAAAAATCTGTGGCTATTGGCACGAACGCAAGACATTTGAAGGTGAGTGTCACTTGAACGATGGACTTGTGACCTGCCTGAGAAAATGACCTCAAGTCAAAAACTTTTACCAACGGTGTGGGTATATTGATGCCAAAACAAGGTGTGCGAAATATGGCGGAGCGCTGCGCGCGCGCGTTTTTCCGCTACTCCTGAAAAACCTGAGGGGGGCGGAAATCAACCCCCCTGCAGTGCGCGGGTTAATGCAGAATGGAGCAAGTCCATGTAAGATCCAGCTCCCTAGACCACCGACACAGACTCGCCTCTGGCTCTGGGTATACTTGTCTGTCCTGTCACCAAGGCAATAGGCAAAGGCAACTGACAACTCAGTGGCAGCGTAGGCGACCCGGAGACTTACAAACCGGGAAAATCTCCCTCTTCACTTATGGATGCAACGGGGTGAAACGCACTGCACTATCATTTACCCACCAAATTATTTTACTTCTAATTATCGATCTTCCCGATCTCAGTAAAGTTCATTTACCCATAGCAACTGCTATTGCTAGCGCTAACCTCCGACTAATCATAAAGGCATCCTCATCACCGCATTATCATTTATTCCCGGCCTCACAGTTTTCTCTTTCCACTCTGAGACCCGTTTTTTTTATTTCTCCGTAAAACCTATCCAACTATTTCCACTCTACTATGAATGTCGTGACTCGATCAGCACCGTTACGGCCGAGACAGGAGGACATAATGTCGTAACTCGATCAGCACCGTTACGGCCGAGACAGGAGGACGCGCTCCGCTGTACCATGGAAGGGTTCCCATACTAACGCCGAGCACAGCGTACCACGCAACAGCATTTCCTAATGCACATAACAACACACGGCTCACGCACACGGCACAACGGCCACACGGTTACAGAGCTCACGGCTCAACGGCACACGACACGAACACACGGCACACGGCAACACACGGCACACAGTATCACACGGAACAACGGCACAGACGACAACGGCAACACGGCGATCAATAAAGACCGGACACGGCTCACGGCTACGGCTCACGAAATATAACGGCAAAATAACGACACCAGGCACACACGGCAGCCGGCACACGGCAAAACCGAACACGGCAACACGGCACACGGCACAAAACGACAATCGGCAAACCACGGGGCCCCCCGACCAAAAAACGGGGCCCCCAACAAGGCTCCTAGGCCCACACAGCACAACACACGCATTGCACATTAGCAATACACAGACAAGATGCCTGGATTCGGGATAAACGGACTAGAGATCCTGGAATCTCTGTGTCCTGGTGCCCGGGACCTGATATTATCACTAGATCCACGTCATAATAAACCGAGGGATCCACACGATCCCGAGTACCTGAGTACTTATATGCGCGATGGGATCCCAGATGTACAGTTTCGGAATCAAACAGGCACACAGGTGGGTCCATTCCTTGCTAGTATCATTCTGTTCATATTGGAACAATCATTTGCAATTATCCTAATGTTTTGCTAGATGGGATACAAATTTACAATATAATTTGTAGGGATCACATTATCATAACGTAGTACATGAGAACGCAAAATAGAGACCACAAATTGATTTTTCAGTCCCTGCATCATGTGATTTCAAAGATCAAAGACTCGTTTTAAATCAGAAGATCACCAACTGAGATTCTAGATCTTGTGAAAGCATTTTAGCGCCGAGGGATACCAGAAAAGACCAAGATCCTCATCATATATATGACAGAAAGGTATCAGCTGGGATCAATACCTTCTATTATTAATTAATACTGAGAGTCTGAGGGCTCACTGGATCCCGGATCCAACTTCGGGATCAACAAGGCACAAAGTCTGACATACACATACACATACACGTCACAATACACACACACACAGCACAACTACACACACAACTCCACCACAAGATAAACACACACACACACACACACACCTCGCCATCAGACGGGAAGTCCTGATCACACCCTGTCCTCGACCTCATCCTGCCGCCATGCCCCCGGGCGTTCGTCGTTTAACATTTGAAAGGTATCGTCACCCCTCCCCACGCGCCCAGCTGCAGACGGCTTGGCGGGGACGACGGGTGACGAAACCCCCCGCGCTTCTCTGTCCTTCGCCATCGCGGGCCGGGCCGTCGCGAGGGACGAGGCGCCAGGGTTAGGTGGGAGCCTTGCGTAACGTCGGCCTCGGACTGAGCGGCGGCAACCGACGGCAGGAGGGGGGAGGTCAGCGGCTGACTGCACTTCCGTGTCCTCCCCGGGCTGAGTAGGGCGGAGCGTCTGCTTCCTGCGCCCCAGGTCACGGCTGACCATGGAGACTCTGCCGGCACGCCGAGATAACCCACCCTGGTAACACGTGGCGGGTTTTATGCAGGACCACGGCGCCGACACGCCGAAGGCAGACAGGCACTGATGACGGGGAGAGGGGGCACAGTAGGCGGGCGAGGGCCGAGGATTTGCCCCGGTATAGCAGCGGAACTAGTTGTGAAATGAGAGGGAGATGTGGTATCAGGCCCGTAAAGGCAGGACAGCTAGTCAGAAACAGACACAGGTAGACAGGGGAGAGGTGGGGAGACGGCATATCCTTATAGGTTTGAACGTAGAACGGCAGGTTGTGTAACGATAGAGACGCACATATGTNAATTGTGATTTTGTGGGCATTTTTTAGAGACATTGTTTTGTATTGTTGGGGGTAAAAAAACACATTTGCAAAAAACTCCGAGATAGCCATTTTGTAAGCCTTGCAATTTGCTATCTATTTATGTATTTACTTTTTAATTGCATTCTGCTCTAATGGTTTCCATTGTGCATACCTACTGCCTGTTAAAAATAAGCTGGTTTAATAGTCTAACTCGGTTTAGTGACGTCATCAAATTTACTATATTTTAAAAATATATTGACGAAATTGCTTCATTTACACCCCGAATATGTAAAATTGATGTCGGAGAAGGTACCCAAAGTTTCACGTTGATAGCGCAGTTGTGTTTTGAGCTATCACGAAGTCCGTCAGAGGGGCAATATTTCCCCCCGTTCCCTCACTCTGATTAATGTTTGCAGTGTAATTAAAAACAAGTGCATATATAAAAAGAAGCTTATTTCATTAAATTATAGTAAGCATTTCAAACAAACGTGTTTTTTCGTCGCACGCCATGGGCTCCAGGCCTATATGCTGGTTGGGCCGTCTTTGGGACCTCTTTATTAGGATTGGATTTACTGCATATCTCCGGTCTCTGGCAGGCCTCATCACGTTTCCGGGGATAATGAAACAGAGCCGGGATAATGAAACGGGAGCTATAAAACGCATATGAAACGATATAGTCAAAACATCATGCCATGTCTAGCAGGGTCACATTATCTGTGCTACTGCTTACACGCTAATACTCCCAGATCTATAGAACTGCCAGAGACAGCGATACAGATAAAAAATCTGTCGCGTCCACTAGGGCCACATTATCAGTGCTTACACGCTAATACTCCCAGATCTATAGAACTGCCAGAGACAGCGATACAGATAAAAAATCTGTCGCGTCCAGCAGGGCCGCATTATCTGTGCTTACACATTAGTGCTCTCTGATCTATAGAACTGCCAGAGGCAGCATTTGTCATACGTGTAGTTCTTGGGGACTAGAACGCGTCTGCGATACTCGACATAACTAGCTGGTAGCTTTAACCCGCGCACTGCAGGGGGTTCGCGCCGAACACGAACTGCAGGGGGGGTTGATTTCCGCCCCCCGTGAGAATCTCCAAACTTCGCAAACGTAGCGACAAGCGGAAAACGGCATTATATAGCTCTAGGCAAGCTCTATCGAAAGTATTTCAGTATTTTCTTGGTATCAGGTCACAATTGAGGTCACCAGTGCAGCAGTGGCGTTCAGGCCGGTCTAGCCTCGCGAAACTCCAAATTAAAAATTAAGAGTTTTGGGGAACAATGTATATCCAATCGACTCTGGAAAATGTCGCATGGATTCACGAATATGACATTGATTTTGATCGTTCTATGCTTTTTTCGTAGAGAAATGGGGACGTCCAAACACAAGAGTTTACGTCACCTTTAAAAACTGATTATTCACAGGCGATTTAAACGTTCTGGAAAATGTGATGATGCGTCAAAATGTATGCATTTTCCGCACCAAATGTGTTTTAGTGCGATATACTGATGTATTGTCATGCATATGGCAGTTAGATCAAGAAGATTGAGCAAATAAATAAGCCAAATAAATATTAAGTATATCGCCTTATCTCTGTTGATGCCTAAAATTTGCCTTATAAAATTCGATAGAGCCGATAAAAAATTATCTTCAGGTAGCGCGTCAAAACATGCACCAGTATGTGTACTGGGATCGTATTTAACAGGTCCAACTATAAAAAGTTGCGGAAAACCTGCGTTTCAGCCACAATGTAACACTTTGCAAGAGGTTTTGCTATTTTCTTGAGCGCCTGGGTATAGGAACCCAGCGCATGGTAAATGAGTTAAGCTCGCATTTTTTTTTTCACCGATGGCATAAAAGCACCACAAAACTACAGCGGGCTCATAAGTAAAGGTGACAAAATTTGATATTTTTGGACCCAGGTATGAACCAGTCCCAAAAGCTGAAAACTGATCCAAGTTATACCCGATGCAAGGCAAATTTGAACCTAGCGGACCTCAAAGTTCTACATTAGATACCTACTTATCTTCCAAGTTCTGACCACATTTGATATAATCATATTTTCATGATGTGGAAATGCCTAACCCTTATGCAAAGCAGTTATAAATTTACTAATATAATTGTTTACAATTTATGTGCAAATGCATGATCTTTTATCTCTATTCCGTGCGGGGAAGATTCTGACTCCCATTTTTGTATCTCTTCTGTTGCTCCTAAATACTGGGCCTAGCTCCTTCAAATTTGCTGAATTTTCCGCATCATAAACTTTCAACGTGTTGTGTCAAAATTTAAAGATAATTGACTCTGCAGAGGCGGTGCCAGGTTCCTGTTCTTAGTAGGATGTTACAAATGTGGTTGTACCTTCGTAGTTTGTACTTCCTTCGTAGTTTGCGGTGAAATAAAAGCATCAGAAGCATTTTCACTGGAAATACCTATATATCCATACATACCTGAAATTGTAGCATATGTTTTGGCAGAGGCGCACCTCAGGTACACACAATGGGAGCGATACCAACACCATCCCTAAAACTAGGTACACCTTCACATTAGCAAGATGATAAAAAACACGTTACGTGCATGGCACCTATATAAAAAAGTAATCTAGCATGGTACCACTCGTTGTTTACCTGGTACCTGGATTCGCCTATGCGCAATATGTTACCTTAGCAAATTACAACAAATAATGTCCCACATGTGACGTTCAAATCGTCGCAACACAATCCTGAACAGCACATATTGTTATCAGAAAAATCAACCCTCATTTTTTACATCCCCTGATACGCCTATGATTTTGTCTTTTGATACACTGTCTTTGATATTTTGAAGACGGCAGTACATTTTCAAGCTAAAAAAAAACGTGTGGTCACTTTACAATCAGTCGAACCATATGGCCGCATAGCCTTTAAAATACATTTTTATTGCCCCCCTGACCCGCCAATTTTTGGGACAAAAATATGTTTTTGGTGTAAAAACAATATTTGTTTTCATAGACAATCGAATGGTGTTTAACCCATCAAAATCGACCGAGTGTTCTCGAGAATCTCCCGGGAAGGGAAAGAATCTGCCCGCACGTTAACGTTATTATGGTCCGCCCGCATCGGAATAGGCGTGCCACGACAAACAAGCATACACACAAAGCATACATAAACAACAACAACAACATAATCATAATAAACAAGCCAGCAAAAGCCAGTCAGCAAACAGGCCGAAAGTTTCGGATACTGCCTAAAACGTTTTCTGGATATCATGATTGCACGCAAATAAAATTACCTATACAGTGTTGCAGTGCTGCTTACAGTGTTGCCAAATCAAATTAAATCCTCCCAGAATTTGCTCAAATATGATTCATGAACAATACAATACTTTAAATATTACCTTAATGCATAGCTCACATTTAAATCATATGATATCGAAAACAAAAAAATTACCATAATGTTCTATATTGCAAGCAATCCCGCGTAACAACACCCCTGCAACATGTTTGCTGTTAAACGTAATGTATTCTTTGATCAATTGCCTTTCTAATGCAATGCTTTGGCTGGTTGATGCTATGTTCGTAAAGATAACAAAAGTTATGAGGGTTTATAGGTTTTTCGCGAGGCTAAATCCTCTTTCCGCCCACTGTGGCAGTGGTCACCAAAGGTCAGATTTTCCGGTTTTAGGACTCTTTTAGGACTCTTTTCCAAGAAACCCCCGATTATCTCGGAAACTATGATAGCTAGGAGCAAACAATTAGAGAGGCAATCGATACTATTGAAATTTGCAATCGCAACCAGGTCCTCAAAATTGAGCTCAGATCAATATTTTATGGTCCAGAGGTCATGAAAGGTCAAAAATACTGTTTTTAGCAAAACAGTTTTCGTGAATAGCATTGTACCTAAGAAAGATAGGAAAACATTTTGACGCCCATCGTGGTTTGTCTCATTGATGCGCTTTGGAAATAATACGGTGACCTGGTAAGGTCAACTAAAAAATTTGACCACAGGTCAAGGTCATGTTGGTGACCCAGGTAGGTCATGTTGCATATGGGCAACGCGGCAGACGAGACGAACAAATTGGTGTCCACTAATCGTCTCTATCTCTTTTCTATCAAGAGTTATTAAGCAAATCATTGCTGATGACCTCAGATGACGCTTGTTATTAAGAAAAAAAATTCCATTAAAACAGCAAAAAAAAAAACAAAAATTTTTTTTGCCCACCCCCTTTTTGAAATTCCGGGTTTTTTTAAGAATGAAAAAAAAAAAAAAAGGCCTAAAATATCATGATTCTAAAAAGAATTAGCCTGAATCCAATGCATATTTTCTGAAAGGGAAGGCATTTGTTTTTATTTCCAATTCACTTATATGGGGAGGTCAGGAAATTGACCTGACTTGGTCACGCGATCGAAAATAATCCGAAGATAGCAACGAATTGTGAGTACTGATATTCTTATGAAATCCTGCAAGTTTCAAAACTTTCGAAAAAAGACTGGTGGCTTTGGCACGAAAACGCAAACATTTTTTGAAGGTGAGGTCACTTGACATGGACTTGTGAACGCTGACCTGAGATGACCTCGAAGTCAAAAACTTTTCCAAAGTGTGGGTAATTGATGTCCAAACAGGTGTACGAAATTTGGCGGCGCTGCGCGCCGCCGTTTTCTGCTACTCCCGAAAAACCTGAGGGGGGGGGGCGGAAATTAACCCCCCCTGCAGTGCGCGGGTTAAATATATAGTTGCTGTCAATAAAAGCAGCTTGGCTACCAGACTATCTATAATTGCCTTCATTTCATCAACTGAAACGTAACATCTTTGACGGCTCAAGACAACAAAAGCGATAAGCATGCATTGTGGACTGCTGGCGCCGGTCGCACTGCCCCCCCCCCTCCCCCAGTGGTCGAATTTCAGCGCGACTGGGTTGAGGGCTGAACCTGTGACTGGGGGTTGCCCCCAGTTATTATGTTAGACGAGTTCCTGCTATAGACAAACTATAAGTTATCATCCAGATATTCATAAATCAATTACAGTTCGGCCAAATTTGAAAGCATTTATGTCCATTGTCTTCTTAATGAAAATATTAGCCCCGAATGAGGAGCGAGCTCACGACCTTGAAATGAGACTCACCCGCTGTCTACTGCGCCATCGACACACGGATAGTTTGTGAAAATCAATACTTTCTTTCGACCCTTTATCTTAAAAAATCACGGAATGTATCAATTGTCGTCTAATGTCAATTGTTTTGAGGGGATGATTTCAGGGGTGTGAGTGTCGGACCCTTGAGACAACGTTTTCGCTGTACCTTGCAATTTGCATACTGAACTGTGAACATCGTACTTCATTTTAATATCAAAAGATCTCATTTTACATAAAATGCGCCATCACGCTTTCAAAATGGTCAATAGCACAGCCTTGAAAGGTCATTGGCCGACTATTATCTAATATCTTGTTAAGGTGGCTAACTCCACTCTCACAGCCCGCTACAATGGGTTTCAGACCGCGTGAGACCCCGTTTTTTGGCGATGATTTGTTAAGGAATGGTCCAATCTGGATCACATTTTCGCACAGACTATTTCAGCACAGGCACCAATTTCTGCCCGTATAGTCTGTTAACAAAAAATCAAAACTTATGGTACTTGTTATTGACTCGTAACGTTGAAATCTGCTCGGTAAACCTAATCCCATTGACCCCACAGTAGAGGCTACAGTGACGTAGGCTGTGAGTTGTGACCTCAACAGCACGTGACTACCGATGATGGTCACGACAAGACAGCACGTGCTTTTGATGTCACAACCTACGTCACGGTAGCCTCTACTGTGGGAATGGGTCTACCAGCAGATCTTAACGTTACGAGTTTATTGACAAGCACCATTAGTTTTGATTTTTTGTTAACCGACCACACAGACAGAAATCGGCGCTTGGGCTGAAATAGACTGTGCAAAAATTTGATTCGGATTCGGCCATTTCTTAACAAATTATCGCCAAAAAACGGGGTCTCACGCGGTCTGAAATTCATAGTAGGCACTATTAGGCCGAATAAAACAGCGAAAAATGTCGCAATGTTCGGATAACCCAGACGGCGGCGGCCCCGACACGCAGACCAGATCAGGACTTATCATGCGTTATGGTTCGATGCAATATTATGCATTTGGTGACAAGCTGCCAGTTGCAAAGTTCTTGCCAATAGCAACATATGTTTAAAGTTAATTAGTCAATGGGCGGATCCAGAGGGGGAGTATGGGGCCCTCCCCCGCCCAACCACCTGAAATCGTTGCAATTTTGACTCTTTTCCTGAGATATTAGGAAATCGAGGCAACTTTTACTAAGGAAACGTGGTTTAAATCAGTTGCCGATGCATAAGCAGGCGAAATCCGATGAGTTTTCAGAACTGTGTGATATTTTTAGGGATTTATCCCCCCCCCCAACTGGCCCAAGCCAACCGTTCTGGATATGGCCTTGAATGAGTCCAGCATGACATGTGAACGGCGAGCGATGCGGTGCAGCTTTCTGTGGCACAATACAATCCTGTCTTATATACATCTTATATAAGTCGATGAGCATACATATTGTAATCAAACAAAAGCCCTGGTTGAGGACAAATCAAACGTAAGACTTTAAGGGTAAAGATGCAGCCTAAGCCGAAACAAAATTTCCGGTTAAGGAGCAAGACCTTTACATTGTAGTTCAGTGTTGAGATTTTGCAGACATGCGAATCGCAAAATATTGATGGTGACATTTAACCATGACAAGGGGCATTATTCAAGTGTCGGTTTATTTTTGACACCGCATTTCGCACAATTTATCAATATCAGACGCATTGTATGCACTACTAGGTTAAAAGCCTACTTCCTGTGGCTAAGCATGCCTATTTGATACGCCCCACAAAGCCAGTTAATTCCCTGCTGTTAAGCTGCCAGGACCCATTTGCAGCTCAGCTCCCACCCTATTATGATAACACATCTCCCGGGAGAGTTGTTTCCCCGCTCTCACCCTCTCTCCCTACCACACTATCGATCCCCTTCTCTTCCTCTTTCTACGGGTCCTGCTCACGACTGTGACGGATGCAGTCTTATAAAAACGAGGTCACATGGCCACACCAGAAACAAGCGTATCTGGAGACAGATTGAGCCAAACTAAAAACATCTCAAATGTCGAGAGAATGGCCGTTATAAATGGCTCCGTAGTAGTCCAATCTAACCTAACCTGCAGCCAAACGACCTACCAGTCTAACGACTGTGAACATCAGCTCCTTTGATGATATGGTGCAGACTCCAGGAATCAGGATTTTCGGTACAAAATCGGTGCCGCAGGCACTACTAGGTCGTCGGAGCCAGTGCGTTATGTCGCCGCCAGAGGCGCTACCATCGCCGTCAGCGTCGGTCTCGATGCTGCTCAGTGTAATTCTGAGGCGGTGAGGGGCCGGTGGTGTGTAGATTCGTGCTGTTACCGGACTTCGTGGTGGTTTGATACGGTCTGAGGGCTACGTGACGACTGCTGCACGGTGATGAGATCCGAGAGCTGACTAGTGCGCTGAGTTGAGCGGACATATATTTGGAATGTTTGCTAGCAAATTTATTTAATGTGCATTGCAATGGCTGTTTGCAGGATTCCCCGTTAAGCTATGTGGGAATGATGTAAGAACATTTGTTTTGGTGTGGGCAGCTGTGATGTCTGAAGTTAAACAAAACAAATTCTTGAAGTTTGAGGAAAAACTTTGGCAGTCATATATATATAACCTAAACTAACGAAAATAGTTACGTCGCCCAACTCACCGTGATACTCCTGTAGCACCATGAGTTTCGGCTGCTACCCGGACGCCATGAAGCTGGAATTTCCTCCTGCAGGACAGTACGGAGAAGGTAAGTTGTGACACAACTTCATGACAACAGATAAATGCATCCGCTTGTGTACATGGGTGTAACTGTGTATGTGGTTTGTGTGGAAAGCTCCACACCAGCTTGAAGGCCAAGCGGGGGGAAGAGGCACGGGGGTTATGCCCCCTGAGCAAAACTAATTTGCTCTAGATAAAATGGGATTCATTGACGACCCCCCCCTATCTCCCCCCCCCCCGGTCTAACACATATGGCTAAGGGGGGGCAAAATTTGACTCAACCACCGACGTGGCCCCTCTCTGACAGAAATCCTTTCTGTACGTGTCTGCCCGTTGATGACAATATTTAATGTATGGACATATTTAGGTTCTTTTGGACGATACAAAAGCAACTGTGTCGATATGACTTGCGTTGATTACCCAATTACCCTCGCGATACATCATTATAGTGATAAGTTCCGCTCAGATGCATTACATTTAATAGTATTCCATTTATTTGCATTTATGCAATGCGATTTCTAACACACATTCTTCTAATCAAATGCAAGACAGCCATTTGGAACGATTTTCTAAAGCATGAAGATCGTTCCACAAACACACACTCCTATGATGGTCCTTGGATGGTCGTCTCCTAGGATGGTCGTAGGAGACCCAACAGTATGTTGTTATTCACTTTTGACAAAGCTTAGATGAAACTAGTGCTAACCCGCCCGCTCCGCTGGACGATCTATCCATACAGACTACATTTTTTACGTGTTTCATCCGTCATAGGTACTACCAAGGTATCCACCTGTCAAGGGATCGTGGTTTGTTACAAAAATATTTTTAATTTGGTGCGAATGGCTGCATTTTTTACGTTTACCGCTCTTATTGGGTTTATTATGCACACCAACGCCACCAATAGCATATTCGCTGAAGGCGACTCCCCTGGTTACGCCACCTGGCGTGTTCGAGTAAAATAAATTCCGTACTTGCAGTTGAAGTTCCGCTTAGCAGATGGCGGTATTATGTATGGGTCATAAATTTTGTCGTTTTATTTTTTAAAAGACATACACTATCTAAACTCGTAGGACAGTTTAATGTTGGGACATGTAGGGAACACATTAATACACACGTATATTTTGTCATGCGATCTGCAAAATGAATTTCTTAGGCAATATGCTATGCTAATGCGTCAAAACTAGGTAACATTTCGAATTAAGATTGGGTAAAATGTAAAAATTTGGTGCACACAGACTGAAAGACAGACAGACAGACAGGTATACCGACAGACATATAATCTTGAAATGGTAAGTTACTAGTGCTAACCCGTCCACTCCGCTGGACGATCTATGCATACAGACTGCATTCTTGCGTTTTTTATTCGTCATATTACTGAGGTACTCGCCTGTCAAGGGATCGTGGTTTGTTTTCAATTCGGTGCGAACGGCTATATTTTTTACGTTTACTGCTAAACCCCTTATCCGTGCTATATGTGTCGCTGGTGTGCGCATTGAGTTAATATTCTGTATAGGTGGCGCTGGTGTGCACAAACCGCAACATGTACCTCGCTTGTTGCGTATAGTTTAAGTTCCGCTCATCGGAGGGCGGCCGGCGGTATGATCGGTGGATGTTGTGTCGCTTATTTTGTCTACCGCAGTCAGACATTATCTTTACTTTTAGGACGGTTTGATGTTGGGAAATGTAGGGAGCAGAATAATACGCACACATGCTGTCATGCGATCTGCAAAATGATTTCGCAGCTACTATTCAATGCTTATGTGAAGAAACTATATAACTTTTCGTACTTATTATAGGTATAAGAAAAAAGTTGGATGATGAACGGACAGACTTTCTTTACCTAAGTTAGATATTTCATTCAATGCACAATACAGATGAGTGAAAATGCTGCGCAATCTATGAGCTTGCAAAGGCGCGATAAAATTCCTACGCAAATGGTTGTTCGTTCTCACGTGTTGTGAGTGTTTATTTCCGACCCTAGTGCTACCCTGCTGCGACCCTGGCCCGACGCTGGTGTACCCTATTCCGACCCTGGCCACTCGCCTGGTCCGACCGCGGTGCTACCCTGGTGGCAGCTCCCCACCATCCCCAGCCCGTCCAGGTCAGCCGTGCCTTAACAGCAGCAGCAGCAGCAGCAGCAGCAGCAGCAGCAGCCGGCTCCAGCTGCCGTCCAGGTCAGCCGTCCCGCAGCAGCCAGCAGCCAGCAGTCAGCAGCAGCCAGCAGCAGCCAGCAGCAGCCAGCAGCAGCCAGCAGCAGCCAGCAGCAGCCAGCAGCAGCCAGCAGCAGCCAGCAGCAGCCAGCAGCAGCCAGCAGCAGCCGGCCCCAGCAGCCAGCTGTCAGCTCAGGATGGCCTGTGTGGAGTTGCTCGATCATCCCAGCGCCGTTTTCGCTCCGGATCCCCTGACCCGTCCGATCCGAAATGGCGGCCCCGACCGCTGCGAATAGCCGAACGGCCGGCGGCCCGGGCGCACGATTTGCATATTTGAGCTGAGCGATCGCGAACTGTCGTAAACTCGTGCCATATTGGTGAGTGAATTGTGTCGCTGACGGCTGCAACGATCCGGTGGCCGTTCATAGCTGTAGGAAACTGTGCGGTTGCATGCCTGCCATCAATTCAGTGGCAAACTTTGCCAGGTTTTATTTGCAGTTTCTTTGTGAATAACACAGATGGTGTTGGCTATGCGTGTGAGTGTGCAGATGATGCAGAGTCTGTTGTGTTTCTCCACAGGAATGGTGTTGCGTTGGTGTTGGCTATGCGTGTGAGTGTGCAGATGATCCAGCGTCTGTTGTGTTTCTCCACAGGAATGGTGTTGCGTTGGTGTTGGCTATGCGTGTGAGTGTGCAGATGATCCAGAGTCTGTTGTGTTTCTCCACAGGAATGGTGCTGCGACAGAAGACGGAGGGTAGACTGGGCCGGGTTCAGCGGCTCAAACGCAGGATCAGCTCCAGCTTTAGACGGCTCGGTAAGTCAGCAGCCACAGTGCACATCGTCTGAGTTAGGGGTTTATGCATAGTTTAACTAGGTTGTGTTTTAAAGTGACTTCATTCTAGATACAAAATAACCATTATTGAAACCTACGTCCCACCACCCCCATATTTGTTGAGACCAGGGCAAGAGAACAGTTGAGACATTCGGAAACGAGAATCAATACGCACGTATACATTGTAGCTGTTGGAGTGAGAGGATCTCGGATATGGAGCGTTATATCCAGGTATGCTCACACAGCATTGAATCGAGACGGCATTCGGGTCAGCAGACTGGATTCCACAGAACCATTACCGGCTGATTCCCGTCTGCAGCTTCGGGTTACGACTTGGATTGCCGAGATAACTCCGTCAGCGGCTGATCGGGAGACACGCCGAGGACTATTTTAGGCCGCGCTCACGGACCTGGTGACATTTCTCGGGTAATGTAAGTGGAGTCTGGTCTCTGCTGCACATGTAGTTCTGAGATGGGACCGTGGGTGGTCTCATGACTGGCTGACGAGCCATTCGCTCCAGCCGGTACCCGCACGTGGGCTCCGTGACCTGGTATTATGGGGATGTGTAGCACTGCAGCGGTGATGGTCTGTACTTGCTAGTGGTGCCAATCGGTACAATCATTTTTGGCATTCCGAATTTGTCCGAAGACCGCTTCGGTTTTCGGACGGACATCAGAATATTTCTTTGGACATTTTTGGAGCGCCAATGCCAAAGGACGGCTTGTTGTGAAAATCACTTAGTTACCTTTTTACTAAAGAAAGTGTGCCACAGGCTGGTACTAGGTAATTCACATCAATATAAAATTCACTTCTTCTACAAACCATAGGTATTATAATATTATTTATGCATATATTGGGAATAATACACTGGATATTTTAATTTCCATATCATACACTTTTTCTGCTTTCAAACCAAGTTCGGACAAACAATGATTTTCGGACAGTTTCGGACGGAGAGCTGACCATGGTCTTGGACATTGATCGGACATTGAACACATATTTGCTGAAACTGGCACCACTAGTACTTCCACGAGCCAACATTTGGAATTTGCGATAGTGCGATAGTGCGATAGGATCATGAGATAGTGGTGGACATGCAAACTATTGCGTGCAAACAATTTTTAAGCTGGGGAATTTTTGGTGGACCTGTGGTAGCAAAAATTATAGCTAAAAGAAGCGATATTTCAGTGTTAGAGCATTCGACTGCAGATCGAGAGGTCCCCGATTTAAATCCGGGTGCCCCCTTTTTGTATTTGAAGGGTGACTGATTTCATGCAGTTTATATATAATACTATTAATATATATACCCGGGTGAGATGAATGAGTTAGGTGGAACAGAAAACTTACGTTTTATACAACATATATAATAGTTAAATACACATTTGTATCACGTACTATGTATGTAATTGATATAATTTGTATTTATATATATAATATATCTATATACTATATACCTCATATATAATATAATTGGGCATATACTATAATATATTAACATATATATCTATATCTTTAATATACTAATCTATATCTATATCCATATATATATATCTATATCTACTATCTATATCTATAATTCTATATCTATATCTATATCTCTATATTCTATATCTATATCTATATAAATATATATAGTCTATACTCTATATCATATAATCTATATCTATATCTATATCTATATCATAATTTATATATATATATATATTATAAATATATTATAAATATATATATTATAATATATATATATATTATTTATATTTTGGAGAAATGCTTGGTAAGACATGTCTCATTAAAATGACCGATGTTTCCTGCGTTTAATCAGTTTTCTTCTGCACATTTTTCTAGAGATCGCACTAGGTAAGTAGTTTCATTATTTTAAGTTCAATAAAAGTTTTTCCAAGTACAGTCATATATATTTCCTCTTGCAACCGGTTTTCGTTCATATCTTATGACATTTTCAAGCAAAAATTAAGGTAACATGACAGCGACATGAACCATTCGTTAAGGTTTTACTAAACAAGACGCGATTTGCGGTTAGAATAGATTACAAATTCATGCAATTTTTTTAAACACACTCATTAGTACTTAAATGCTCCTCCATGATAGGAGATATACACTCTTGCTCAGCATCACTCCTGTCCCCTGCAATTGCATCACTAAAAGAGGCATACGTTTGCCTCCTATCTATGCAGTTATATTGCGTGAGTTCACTCTCCACTTCAGAAGAAGTTTAGTAGATGAACAGTTAAAGGAGAAAGAATGAAGAGGTCACCAAACTACAGGAACAGCAAAGGAAGATACAACACCGTGTATCTCTTGGCCAAAGAAGATTTCGATGTTAAAGTAAAACATGATATATACAGGGCTTCTGCATGATAGTTTTTAAGTATTATGACAGCCTAGTAAAGGAACGTATTGCCAAGAAGTTGAACAACCTGTACGGGGGGTACTTGTATATTAAGCAGAGTAACGATTCTTTTGTGAATGCATCGTCACGAGTCCTTAGTGATGATGAAGTTGATTTCTTAAACTTAGGCATCAACTGTCATGTGGAAAGCAAGTTCAAGGCCGAGGACAAATATGCAGAAATAGAACTTCTGTTTCAACAGATAACCAAGCTAGAAAGGGAGAATAAAGTGACGGTAAATCAGGAAATCAGCCCAAAGCTGCTTGCAGAAGCTACAAAGCGAAGGTCGGTCAAGCGATCGTGATAAGGTTACTCCCCCCCGAAAGACTCGTGAAAGCTGGCGAAGAATTTGCGAGAATGAATGATAGTATTGTTATCCGTAGGGCTGACAAGACTGCAATCTACGTAATACTCAATAAGGCTGATTATGCTGAAAAACTGGACAGTATCATCTCAGATGAACAGAAATTTAGAAAGATCAGTGCTGACCCAACCGAAAAACTAAAGAAAAAGGTAAATGGTCTCATCGAAGTGGCGAATGCTCAATTAGATGGAGTGCATTTCAACACGATCATTGGGGATTACAAGCCTGGTTATTTATACGGTAATGTAAAGATTCATAAAAATGGGAACCCCTTACGACCGATTATCTCGCAAGTACCCACTCCAACGTATGAGATCGCAAAACGGCATCAATCAGATTGTGTCAAACCGGTGACGGTCATCCGATCGCTGATAATTACTTTTAGAGTCCTTCTGTACGAGAGTCTACTTGAGGCAAGTTCATCACAGTTTTGCGATGCAACGAACCAAGAGGTATCCTTGCTTCGCTAGATGTGCAAAGTTTGTTCACCAATGTACCGATAGATGAGACTGTGGATATAATTTTGAAGTATGCTTATGAAAACCGTGAACTGCCACCACCCAAACTCCCAAGGATCGTTCTCAAAGAACTATTGCTTGCCTGCACCAAGGAAGCTCCTTTTCGTTCGCCATGCGGACAACTTTATGTACAAGTCGATGGCATGTGGCTATGGGGCACCCGCTGGGTGTCTTATTTGCCAATGCGTTACATGTTTACATCGAAGAGAAGCACTGAGTTCCGCCGAAGAGCGGCCTTACATCTACAAGCGATATATGGACGATATTTATCTAGAGATCCAGGAAGCTTGAGAGAGGTGGCTAAATTAGAAGTCCGTTACAAGGACAAGAGGCTTGAAGAAGTACTCTTGTCTTGAAATATACGGCAGAATCGGAAAATCTGGAGGTGGCGGTCAAACTGCCGTTCCTAGACGGTGAGCGTGTTTCGTAATCAAGCCGAATGGAGAATCGCAGACTTACAAACCTAATATCATATACCGCAAGAAAACAAACGCAGGAGCTACGTTGGTGAATGGCTCGATGTGAATGTCCAAAGCCGGCATAGAAGTACAAGACCAGTGTGAGTCTAAGGTGTAGTCATTACGAACATTACCATCAGGAGAGCCCTCAAAACCTGTCAGGTAGCAATGGCAGTTGTCTTGACCAGGGAAATCACATATGTTAAGAAGAATTTGCTCATGAATAATAACTACGCAGCTGCAGATAATAGACCCACAGGACATCGAAACCGCGCTCAATCACTTCATTGAACCAAACGAGAAGAACAGCAAAAAAGAGACAACAATATCATATCTCTATCATGTCTGTGACTACAAAGAATCAGATGTTGCTTTTCATGCTGTACAAAAGTGCGATGAGCGACTTCTGTTAGCAGGACTATCCTATCAATTAAAGATACTGTGAAGAAACATGTCACTCCGATCGTAGCAAGAACCGAAGGTAAATAACTTACGGCATATACTACAAACAGCAGGCTAAGAACGGCCAACGAGTGATCGAGTGCAAATAACAGTTTAAAGAACCAACTCAAGCTTGCAAAACAATCATAGTTACGAATTCTCATGCCCTCATTGAGGACTGCAAGCCTTCATACTCGACAAGTATCCTATATTGGTCACCACTACGAACACATTATCGAAGAGACTAACATGTTCACAAGCAAACGGCGAAACAAAACCACATGGAAGAACCAGCATGGCAGGAGCGTAACCAGAGATGAGGCTCGTCACAGCACTTTGTCATCTTGCACACAGAGACCAACCGGAAACGTGTTGAGGAGTGCTGCGAAGCTGTTGTTCATCCAGATGAGGCGCCCCTTATATAAACGTCCAACGCCGATCATGCAGGTATCATACCCTACACTAATATAACTGCATATGCATAGAGGGCAAACGTATTGCCTCTTTTAGGATGCAATTCTTCAGGGGACAGGCAAGTAGGTGATGCTGAGCAAGAGGAGTGCTTATATCTCCTATCATCGGAGGAAGGCAGTGTTAAGGCTAAATTATAAGTGAGTGTGTTTAAAAAATGCGGTGATATGTTGTAATTCTATGTCTAACCGCAACATTGCGTCGTTGTTTAGTAAACCTTAACGAATGTTTCATGTTCGATCTGTCATGTATCCTTAAATTTTTTGCTTGAACCAATCGTCATAAGATATGACGAAACCACGTGGCAATAGGAAATATTATGACTGTACTTGCGAAAACTTTTATTTCAACTTTAATAATGAAACTACTTACCTAGTGCGACTCTACGAACACAATGTACAGAAGTGACGCATAACTGATAAAACGCAATATATACCTCGGATCATTTTTAATGAGAGATACATACTAGTACGTGAGTGTATACTTTACTATATATATAGGTATAGGTGATTATACTAGTTAATTATCATAATTATACTATTTTACATAGATATACATAATATATATATATATATATAAACATATTTTTACCACTGCAATATTTCTTGGCTAAAAAGTTTCTTTGTTTTTATTTTTTATATCTCACGGTTTCCTCTTATGTTGTTTTCCGTTGCATAGGTGTGTCGGTTACTTCCGTGCGGACTTAGATTTGGAACATTTACATTTCCCTATTTGCGCTCGGAGGTCATCAGAGGTCGCCCGCTGACGATTAAGCTTAAAATGGCATCCAATTGCTTCCTTTCGTTACGACCAACAAGCTGTTTTTTTATTTTGACTCTGCCTCTAATAGGAGTGAAATTGCAGAAACAAATTATTGATAAAGTAATATGCATTGGTATATTCAAGATTCTTATAAATAAGGTTGCGGATTGAATCACGTGACCAAAATGAGCACTCGAAGCAGGGGATCTAAGGCCTAAGCCAAAGAAGAACACTCAAGGCAAGTAGCCCTACGGCACCGTAGAGCTAGGGCTAAAACGTTTATCGCAAATTTGTCCATCGTGAAGACGGCTACTACTGATTAAAAAAAAAAAAATGTTTTAAAACATTTCGCGCAAAATAAGCCATCGTGAAAACGGCTACTATGTGATAATTTCATTCTTTTAGTCTAAAAAATCCGTTGAAAAATTAAAATGCATAGCATTTGAATAAAGTAAAGAAAACTTATCAATCTACATGCCGTTACACAAAATAGTATATTGCATTCTTGAAATATTGTTTACCGATGACTGAGAGTATTCTTCTTTCAATGGGGCCCAATTCGCATGGAAACTATCATCGTAGATAAAATTTGATTGCACATAATAAATAATTAATGTTTATACAATATATATTTATTGTAAAACTGTCCTACTTGACAAGGTATTTATGTACCGGAAGCTTCTTTCCTCTGTGCATGAAACACGACGGAAGAACTGGTCGGATTGTCTACTTGCGCCAGTTTTGTCACAGCAGTAGAGATGAGGCTCCCCGCTTCCCATAAAGCCGCATAAATGATATCAAACAAGCATAATATATACAT
Organism: Semibalanus balanoides; assembly: GCA_014673585.1. Taxonomy (NCBI): domain Eukaryota; kingdom Metazoa; phylum Arthropoda; class Thecostraca; order Balanomorpha; family Balanidae; genus Semibalanus; species Semibalanus balanoides. Next base: position 28,421 of record VOPJ01012581.1, on the reverse strand, counting down.
TTTTTGGACAATATGTAGCTCATCTTATGTTTCTTAGCGTGAAATGCGACGAATTTGGAATCCCAGCTCAAAAAGCATGAAAAATGCTTAGTTTCCAGACCCGAAAAAAGTGTCGTAGCACTTGAGTGTTAAAATAAAAGAAAGAAAAAACATTATAACTATCCCAGATAGAAATTACGTCACGTGATGTCGCACACCTGGGTATATCTATATATTGCTTAAGGTGGGATGATATATCATCCCGCACTGATACAAAGGTCACTAAGGGTTTACCAGCCCCCTAGTAAGACCCTTGTACCACCCAAAATACTACCCTTTGAGGCCTTGTACTCATGGTAGTATTCAGTACCAGGGTCTTTACCATGGTAGAGACCCTAGTATGATTTGCTTCTTGAGTGCCTACCATGGGGCTCGCCCTTGACCAGGCCTTAATGGAGTATATGCACGTTGTGAGAAAAATCACCAAACGAAAAGGAATATTGCTAAGTTCTTAAATTAATAATATTTTCATAACTATCCTTTTTCTCAGCATAAAGGCAAAACCTTAATTTGGCGAAGCAAGAAGGAGCGGTTTACCGTCTTGAAATGGTGACGTCACAGGCTATGAGTAGCTGACTTCGCTAATGCTTAAGCGATTGAGAATTTATTTTGAGCCTCGATTGTGGAATGCTGATTGTTTTCAGACACAAAATAAACATTTGGTTGAATAAAAGTGGATGCATATTTTAATTTGGTATCATTTTTGCCTGCATTAATGTTAGGAGTTATAAGGAAAACCGAAAAACTTTGGTAGGCTACTAAATAAAATAAGCGTGTTACATCCACAAATTACCTATGCGACAAAATAAAACAAAGATGACAGCAAGATAACGTTTTATACACAAATAAATGGTCAAAAAATGAAACAATGCAAGTTAAAACGCAGACACTCGTATGTAAGATAAAAACAACTATTAACACAAGGTACAGTTGGATATAATTTAGAGCCCATGAAGTTGTGTCAGTTTTTAGTAGTTTGGAAATGGATTATCATTAAAGAAGTGGAAATAACAATGGAAAATGTAATAAGTTGAGCTAATCCAGTGAATTTTTTACACAAAATGAACAGCAGGTAACTTCACAATCGTTGAAGCTGAATGAAGCTCCCATCTCTTCAACATAGCGAGCGTGGAAGTGATAGCCTGTGACGTCCACACTGCTGAAGCGGTGTCTCGCGTAGTACGGTTTTACGCAAGTGTGCAGTTTTGCCAGCCGCACTTAAATTAATGTTTAAAGCATGTTCTAGGTCTCAGATAAAACAATTAAAGTTACCAGCATGATCAGAAAAAGATACTCTTTCTCTGACACATAACATTTCCAATATTTTGGTGACCTGCATATACTCCATTACTGCTCCCTGCATTTGGCACACGCGTGATAAGCTGCCTTCTAGAGTGCTTACTAGGGGGCTCGTCTTTATACCAGGGCTTCAACTACTACCCCCTGAATTCAGCATAAACGGCAGTCATCTTGATTCGCAACGCAGGGACTGCGCGCATGATGTGAGTGCGGGAGTGTCAGGCGCGGATCCAGGGGGGGGCGCTTGGGCGCGCGCCCCCTGAGCCGGGTTTCGCCTATGGCGCGCCCGTATAGGGCGCGCCCGGAGGGCGAAACTTTTTGCATTGCGCCCCCCTGACCGAAATCCTGGATACGCGCTTGAGTGTTCTAGGCCTCTGAGGGCTCTGAGTGCGTGCCACGTTGCTACGTGTGTTGGAAGGGTTAAGTTCTCACGTGTTAAGTATCTCTGCATTATACGTAATGCAATTGCTGCTCTTTTTGGCATAGTAGCAGCCATATGATACTGATTGGCAATCGAGAGGCTGCGCCGTGAGTGCAGCAGTGCGGGAGTGTGCCACCGTGAGTGCGAGCTACATGTGTTGCAGGTATGAGTGCTTACATGTTAAGTGGAAGTTTATTCTTGTTGCTCTTTGTTGATAGTATATTAACTGCATTATGAACAGCTTTCATGCGTGTCATTCTCTATAGGAAATGACAAGCATGAAAGCTGTTCATAATGCAGCGATGTCTGCACACCGGAGCGTCATGCTCTGCAAATGATTGGTAGGGCCCCCATGCTAACTTTATAGATTTTAAGGTCAGTCTTACCATGCAGCGCCATAGTCCTAATGTTAGAATGCGGCATTATTGATAGGGCACTGGCCCAATCAGGCCTATAGAAAACGACATCCATGCCTGCTCACGTATCTAGCTATATTTACATACGTGTGCAGACATTATCTAGGTACATACTTTCAATGCTTCAATTGCAAAATCTCAGCAATCATCCAAATAAATTTTGGGAAGAGTCATGTTTGCTTGCATGTTATGTTAATATGCACGTGAAACCTAGTTCATGCATATTCTTATATAAATAATATTTTTTTGCAATATACCAACACAAGTGCGGAACCAGGGAGTCTTTCGGTCATGCCCACCGTACAGGTTCTGAAGCCGTGTTTTGCCCCTCGGGAGCAAAACACGGCGATCACCTGTTCGGGGTGTTTCAAAGCACGTGATTAACCTCGGATTTGCTGCCACTGTCATGTCAGATGTTTCAACTTCGGTTACTGTGCGAATAAATATTGTTCCGGAAATAATTGCCTGTTGTTGAGATATTCGGATGAAAGATAGTCAACACAAGAGCTGCAGTAACGGGCAGATATTTATATAGCAGCCATTCAAGGCGCCCCTGGTATAGACGGCGCCCCTCCGGCCAGCAACGGCGCCCCTCCGGCCAGCAACGGCGCCCCTCCGACCAGTGTCGACGCCCCCTCCGGCCAGTGAAGGCGCCCCTGGTATAGACGGCGCCTCTCGGGCCCGTGGCAGCGCCCCTCCGGCCAGCAACGGCGCCCTCCGACCAGTTGTCACGCCCTCCGACAGTGAGGCGCTTCCTCCAGCCGTGGACGACGGCCCTCCAACAGTGACGGCGCCCTCCGGCCAGTGCGGCGCCCCCTCGGACCAGTGACGAGCGGCCCTCCCAACCAGTGTAGGCGGCCCTTACCAGCTTTGGCATTTTGTGGGGCGCCGTGCCCCACAAAATGCCAAAGGCACGACGAGTACGTTCGGAAGGGGAAGCGCCCCCTGCATTTTTTTGTTCAATATTAGTGGCGCCCCTGTCGATTGGGTGGCGTCTCTGAAGGCAATGCCCTGGTCCCTTGTGAGTTTTTGCACACGCCACTGAAGATGGACCTGTAAGGACCAGTTCAAAGGATGATCCGTTATTCAGACTCATAAAAAGTACTCAAAGTGAGTTAATGCACGTCTTGAGACGACTGCACTACAGTTTTCTATAAAAAGGAATAAGGAAATAAAGCAGAACAAAATGCTATAATGTTGGAACTCGTAGGAGGCAACGGAAAAGACCAGTAGTTTCTAGGGCCTGGAAATAATAGAAATAACATAATAGAAGAATCATTAACTCTAAAAATAACCATTAAAGAAGCATGCATGAGACTTCACACGTCATATTTCGCTTTATGCTTTGCTCTCGGTCATGTCAATTTAATCAATTTTCCTCTGGTAAAGATCGAAGCCTATCCATTTATTGCGGGATATACATATACATAATCATGCTTATTAAGTTTGCAACTCAGGTATTAACCGTTTTCACGATGAATTGTTTTGCGCGAAATGTTTTAAAACAGTTTGAAATGTTTTAGTGGTAGCTGTTTTCACGATGGACTAATTTGCGAAAAAAAAATGTTTTAGCCCTCGCCTATCGGGACCGTAGTGCGAGGGTTTAAACATTTATCGCAAATTAAGTCCATCGTGAAACGGCTACTTACTACAATGCGTTTTAAATAATTCGCGCTAAAATAATCATCGTGAACCGGCTATTGGCACATTTTCTCTTATTCAAGCATTTTCGGACAATGAAGCAAAAACAATGAAACTCACACCATGTACCTACGCATTCCAGAACGGCGGAAAGCCGAACGACAAACGTTCCTTGGAGATCCACAGCGAGTCGATGAGTCAATTCAAGGGAACAGGTCACCTTGAAAGTTGTCTGGAAAATTGGCTGTACGGGGTATTTTTAGCTGAAAAAAGGAGTGACATTTGTTTGTGCAACATATAGATATCTGTCGAAAAACGGACATGTTTCTCTTTTCTCTTTCATGATCTAACCAAACCTTCTCGCCATGTAAGACGTCATGCATATCGCCCAAAATACAAATACAAATACTATCATTAAATTCACTGTCCCAGTCGGCAGTCACTGAACCGACTCGGTAGTCATATCAATCAGTACTTTTTACTAATGGCAATGACTACGGTTAGTGTGCGGCAAAATCTGAGTATGACGCAATTCTGACGTCAGCTGGTATGATGTCTTACATCCGGCAAAAATGTGTGCCCCGTTCGGGCCACGAAACAACGTCTTCTAAAAAGAGACCACTGGTCCTCTGTCGAAATTACTTAACGTAAGGAGGTAATTCTTTCACCACAACCCATTTTTCGATCTGCTCTACAAATCTGCTATCTCAGTTAAAAACCCCAAGTTAAAGGTGAACTATTTCCTTTAACCGCAAACTTGTTCTGCAGTTCAGATACAATCCATTAGTGTCGGCGATTTTTTTTAGGACCACCGCTGGCCATATCGCGTGTCGAGGCCCGTGTCTTCACCGATGTCCGGCACCGTTTTCGGTCACCATCAACCACAGCCCCGCCAAGAGGGCACAGCCGGGGAATGCTGTCCTCTAGGGCGTGCCAGTAGGTATTATTGCCTAGAGGCCAGCCAGACGACTCCTCCACCCGAGAGAGACGTAAAACCCTGGCGACGTCAGCACCTAGTCAGTTGGGAGGACTGCAGGAAAATCACCGCCCCGTGACGCCGCGGCCGCACCGTGCAGCGCCCATCAGTCCATAAAGAGGGCGACGCGCTACCGACACGGTCAGTTCGGCCACTAGGCGAGTAAGGCTCAGCGGTGCGGCGTGGCGCGAGCGTCTCTTCCTCAGACACGCTCACACACACACACCAAGAGACTGACAGCATGGTGCTGGCCTGGAGCCTGGTGCTGCAGCTGTTGCAGCTGCACGCGGACGCGCCGCACCAGCTGTGGGACTACAAGAACACCACCGCCTGGCAGAGCTACTTCCCGCTGTGCGACGGCCCGTTACAATCACCGATCAACATCGTACCGGGCACCGCCAAGCCTCGGCTAGAGAAGCTGCAGGTCGACTGGGCGCCGGGAATCATGAACAGTGAGATCGAGGGCATCAACAATGGGCGCTCCATCAAGATCTTCATCCGTCCGGAGAACGTAAGCCGGCCGCTGATGACAATTCGGTCCCATAGCCGGCCGCTGTTCGGTACGTACCATTTCGCGGAGTTGAACCTGCACTGGGGCGAGGGCCAGGGTGATCCGGGATCGGAACACAGCATCAACGGAGTTTTCTTTGACGCCGAGGCGCAGCTCGTCTTCTACAATGCCAAGTACAGCACCTACAACGAGGCCAAGAAGTTCCCAGGCGGTCTGCTGATCGTGGCCGTGCCACTGACTGGTAACAACAACCCACAGGGAAAACCGTTCTTCCCACTCTTCAGCATCGATCTGATCCTCGAGGACCTCGCGATGCCGGGCGCCACCATCAACCTCAACGCCGACATCACACCGTGGAAGGCGATGATGACGGCGGCGCTGACCAAGTTCCACATGTACTACGGCAGCATGACGCAGCCGCCGTGCAACCCGGTCGTGCTGTGGATCGTCTCGGCCACGAGTTGAGATGAGTGGGGTTCCTCTCCAGCTCTTACGGCCGAGAATTCTTCTTCGACGAGGCGCTCACTGACAAGATGATCCGCAACAAGCGGCCCATCCAGCCCAGCGCCGGCCGCCAGGTGAAAACCTACGTCGGTGCCGTTTAAAGCTGTATCACCATCCCCCATTCCCCCACCAACATCCCCTGACATGCCTCTTTGAGTCTCTCTCTCCGTTACCATGCAGCGCTACGCCGGAGGCTGTCAGTCCTGGCTGATTGATCCGATGCGGTGCTCGTGCGATAGGAGAAGAACTAGCCATCTGGCGTGCGATTTTAAGTCAAGCGTATATGTTGATGTGCGAAGGAAGTGTACGCATGTGTATTTGTTGCCCTGTTCAGGCTAGCTTCGCACCCTTGTCAGTGTTGTCTGTTTCTTTTTACGTGGGCTTGTGCATACGCAGTTATCATTTTAGTTTGTATGGTGGGCATTATTTAAGTGATCGTTCTGGTAACAAGAAACATGCATGCCGCGTGCACTAATCGGATGTGCTGCGAGTTCTTGTAATATAAAACATGAAGTGATGCCCAGTTTTCCTGTTCGAACGGACTCAACGGTGAATTAATGTCAATGCAACACAGCACGAAGACAGGAAAACTCCAGCAGTAAGTATTGCGAGCCAATTCGCTGTTTGTTCAAAGCTGGCAATCGTAAAATTGCTGTTTGATTTCCTTGATATATATATTATGTATATATTATATATATATATATATATATTATATATATTATATATATATAATCTATATATATATTATTTATATATATATAAAATTTAGAGGTCTCAGAAAAACTTATTTTCCGTTTTATTGACACGCAGACTCATTTTTGTGTTGTATTACACACAATAATATATCTGATGAAATATTAAATCACTAGAACAAAAACTTAAGGTCGCGCACGGGCTCACAACTTTGGCCTGGGAACGTAGTTTTTACGCAACTGTAAGCCGACACACTTCTCACACATCTGCCAATGACGTAGCCAAAATATATCGTACAATGCCTAAAACTAGTGGTAGTCCTTCTAGCGGAAGCCCGCTACGTGTGCTGTGACGTTGAGCATGCGTTTGATGCTGCAACCCCGCATGTTGACCAGCTAATTTGTGTTGTGCTGACTGTCACGTAGAGGAGCCGCAGGGCCTGCACAATATGTGCCTGCTCCATTGCGTCGGCTCGCTCGCGCAGCTTGGAGATCCAAGTACGGGCCGGACCTTGCATGGGTTGCATTTCTACTCACTTCGTCAGGAACTGTGTCGTTGGCTTTGGAACTTTCCGTCTGTGTTCCGAAACTACTTGGAGGAGGAACTGCTTTTGATCCTCTTGTCGAGTGAGGGTGGCGTTGAAGTCTTCGATGAGTTTGACCCCCTCTGCTCAAATGTCGTTGACGTCACTGGATCGACTGCATGGAATGCCCTTACCATGCATGCAGTCTGGATGACTTTCCCATTCTGTTGGGTCTACTCGAAGGAATTCGCTCGGGATCCGTGCCGTCTCTAAGAAGGACATGGTGCCTGTGGTGCAGAAGTCGGCCAGCTGTTTCTCCTGGATCGTTGCCATTTCCAGTCCCACCCTTCTTTTCAGAGGATCCTCTTCACCTTCCTTCGACTCCATGGCCACCACCATCTCCCGTTTCTCCTCTACCGGTACCTGAGGACTGAAGAGAGCAAGTGCAACCAGTTGCTCGCTCACGTACCAGAGGTGCCGCATCATGGCACCCGACGCGGCATCTGCGACTGCCTTGTTGACGGCTTGGTACTTGCCGATGTCCTTCAGCAGTTGCAGGTCATTCACTGGGGCATTCACTACATCAGGAGCTTTGAACCAGTACTTCACGTACACCGTCGAGGCGAACAAGGCAATGTCTCTCAGTGCCCGCTCCTCGTGAGGCGTCAGGCGGAACTCACCCCGGAAGAGCCATATCTTCAGCGAGTACAAAACCTTAGCCATCCAGCGAGCCATATGCATCGCTCCAGGAGCCTTGAAGCTCGTGCCGTTGGGAGGCTGTCCGCCGAGGAAGATGAAGGCTAGTTCCAGGAACTCCTTGTAGTCATCCCTCACGTGTGATTCCTCCAAAGCGGACTGGACGAATTCCAGCGCCTTCGTGACAAGTTCCGGGAATCGATCAAAGACATCTCGCACGAAGATGTCAGTGCTTCCGGCTTGGAATACATCGTGATCAACGGAAGCCCATTTCTCCTTGAATCGCCTGAACAGCCCAACATCAGGGCCACTGGAGGCACCAAACATCTTCTTGAAGACGTCCCCGATGAGAACCTCAGCCACGTGATGGCGACAGGCAAAATGTAATAGGTCCTTGTCCAGAGCAGCCTCTATTCTGATGCACGCTCCACTCCGCCGTCCAGTGTTGCTTGCGGTGGTGTCATAGCTCATCCCCACGATCCTTCCGTCAAGGTTCCAGTCCTTCAGCGTCTTCACGACTGCATTTGCTTGTTCCTCGCCTGTACTGGCTGCGATCTTCGGAACTCCAAGCAGCTGAGAGGTTTCTCCCGGGCGGGGGATTTCTTTCCCCGACACATGGATTGCCAGCCTGTCCACCTTCTCAGTT
>VOPJ01012581.1:0-19184 GCA_014673585.1 Semibalanus balanoides | reverse complement strand
TTTATTACCAAAAAGACCGGAAATGTGAAAGTACCGACAAAATATGCTTGTACCCACACACTTTTACAGGCCATAAACATCGCGCTAATTACGGCGCCCTCTTCCTGGAAAGACTTTTGGATTCACGCCTGCTGGCAGCGGATCTTCTTCTACGGTCGGTAAAAATGAGCAATTTCCCTCCCCCAAAAATCAAATCTGTAGAAAAATAACAACTTTAAAATGTATTTACTTTCTCCCGTTACTCGCTTCTCGCTGACGCCGTCCCCCGTCAACAACGTTGCACTCACATCCCCGCGCTCAACAACGCTAGATTCGCCACTACCCCGGGGCCCCTTGTACTGCGGGGCCCCCTGTCTCTGGTGGGCCCCCTCCAGGGTGGGCCCCCTCCAGACTGTCCCCCCCGGACTCAGAAACGGATCTCCAGCCCTGTGACGTCGGGATGGCTTATCTATGTCTATCTGTCTGTCAGATGCTTCAGACAATGCGGTACAGTCTGTCAGACGACAACATGGTGCGGTACAGTCTAACTGTCAGGTGCCAAACACGGTGCGGTACAGTCTAACTGTCAGGCGCCGAACACGGTGCGGTACAGTCTAACAGTCAGACGCCGAACACGGGTGCGGTACAGTCTAACTGTCAGGCGCCGAACACGGTGCGGGAGCGAGTTAAAAAGCAGCTCGTGACCCCGACGTGATTTGAACACGCAACCTTCTGATCTGGAGTCAGACGCGCTACCGTTGCGCCACGGAGTCGGTGGTGACAATAAAAAGCATTCCCCCCTGGCGTTCTGTGCTATTCCGGCTGTGAGCACAGCTGTGGAGTCTCCCAGGTAACTCGGCACAACTTCTGCTGCGATGAACTTGAGGGTAAACAACTTTGCGAGTTGATAATATAAACTGCACACTTCTAAACAACTACAGTCTACAAGGGTATAATTCTGCATTCAATTTGCATTCATGTTTCAACAATGACAATCCGACAAGCGATTTGTGTACACATCAATCGATGACAATGCAAAGGTACATCCCTCGGGCCGGGCCAAACGGCGGTCCGGTGGCGACCCCGCCCAGAGAATGCAGGCGGACTAGACCGTGTCCAGTGGGCAGACTGGCACAATGTGGGAAGTGCCGGCCAGCTCGAAGAAGAGCATGTACGCCTTGCAGCTGGTGACACTGCGCTGATATAACGGACGCACCCGTGAGTCGTTGTACTGGCACCACTCGGCCGTGTGCGGGTGTTTGCAGTAAGCCATGTAGTGGCCGGAGACCTGCGTGCCGGAGTGGTTGACCACGCCGTACAGGTTGTATGTACATGCAGAGCGTATGGTCAGACGAGTACGGCGACAGGTCTAGCCCGGTCACCGGAATGTTCACGGTGCTGTCGAGTTTCCCATGAGACCTCTCCTGTGGCGAGAAACGTTTTAGGTGCACCATTAGGATGTGCGGGAACCTCTGAATCGAAAAGTTGCCACAGCAACCCTGACAACAATTAAGTTGGGCACTGCTTGGGCAGCCTTGGCTAACATAGGCATAGCCCGATTTGCCCAACTTACAAGTTTATCTTATTGGGTCCAACTCGGTTTTCGCCTGGGCAGCTAACCAACTTGGGCTGGCCCGAGTTGAGCCCAACAATTATTATAGGGCTGAAATTGGGCATACCCGACCAGAATTCGCTACTTGATGATGATGACGTTCATGGTGACGTTTATTGGTTGCATAAGGCTGAGGTGACCGCTCAGTTTTAAATTAAGAAATACAAAATATACAAATAGAAATAAAATATCATAAAACTGATCGGCTTCAGTTTTTTTCTTCTCCGATTTAGCCTGAAGCCATTTAATCGCGAGAGGGGCCCAGCAGGGCGGGAGCTTGGCAAGGAGAGCCTGAGGGTTGACTTTATAATCGGACCAGTCCATGGTCTCTTCGACTGCCGCGGGCGGGCCATCGGCGCCAAATCTCTGTCTGTCATCCTCTGAGTTTGTCTTTTCCCATACGGCGACCCTCTATGGACCCCGGTTTCTGCTCCTCGCCGGGACGTCACAGCTTCAAGTCGGATTGTGTATTTTCTGGTTGGGATTTCACTCACATTCATAATCATAAAGTCACGCCTCTAAGGCGCCCACAGCGCAGACACAAGTAAGTAAGTCCTGCCATCTATCCGCGCGGTGCACTGACTCATACGTTTTTAACGAATCCAGGAAAATCAATTGTGATAGCGAGACGTCATAAAAACATGAATTTTTTTTGCGCTTGCATAACCAGTAATTTTGCTGCACCTGCTCGATGCCACGCGCTGCTAATCGACCACACAGTTGCCATACGCCGGGCCGACTTCGTTTCTCTACACATCTTGTGTTCAACCCTGTCACCTTGACAGACTTTTGATTGCCTCGGATTTATAATAGACTGTCCGGTTGTTATGCCCAACGAACTATTTTGTAGTTAATTTCGTGGACGGAACAGGGTGCACGTGCGCACGTGCCAGCCGAGAGCTCCATAGTTTTACCTACGCAGCATTGCCAGTGGTGTGGTCTCAAACCACACACCAAATTTCAGCTTAATCGGCTCAGCCGTATCTCAGCTATAGCAGAATAACGTTTTCTGACACCCCGGACGCGGCACGCGTCACGTGCCATGCTAACTCCTCACGTGAGACCAAATCTGTCAATAACATTATGTTATTGCATGGTACTTTCAGATGGCGAAGACCGCTTGTCAATCGGATACGGGATTCAAAGGATATAAGCTTCTAACAAGCGTTATGGTCGGGTCGGGCCGGGTCGGCCGCATATATGATATAAAAATCCGGTATTCAGTGAGGACTCGCTGCACGCTTCGCGCTCGATCGTAGCAACATTGCGTACTTCTTAGCATTCTGATTTCGCATTATTATGAGGGGAAAATGTGAATTTGAACCAAATAACTGATAACAATTTGCTTTTTCCTCGTAAATATATATTTGTTTAGCTCACTAGAAACGCGATAATTAATTTATAGCTTCTCTTAATCATTTTTTTTCCATTTTTCAAAGGTGAACTGCTTCCTTTAATAAATATCCGATGCCAAATGCCCTAAGGATAATAACAATGTCACGGTTGACATGATCAACGGGTACGTTGATCAATCATCCTTCCCAATAACCGTTTTCACGAAGGATTTATTTACCGGGTAATTGGGGCGTTTTCGGCGTTTTGGGTGATTGTGGCGATTGGGGTGCTTGGTTTAAATGGGGGTTTGGAATTTCGGAGTTTTGGCATTTGTGAATTTGGGAGTTCGTGACCCAACACCGTATACACGCAGCCATAGCAGTAACACTGCTCCCAACCTCCCCCACTTCAACCAAACGCCCCAATAGCCCCAAACGCCCCAAACGCCCCAATCACTCGGTAAATAAATCCTTCGTGAAAACGGTTAATATTGTGAGTTTATCAATGTTGTCGGATATCAATGCTGTTCCTTATTGAAGCTTCACGGTGCTAAAATACTGAAGCATTTTCGGCTCACTTGGGAATTCTTAAAAGGAACTCCTGCGTGCGATTATATGTGTGAAGTTTTATGACTTTCTGCCAGTTCCCACGCATATTATACTAATGGCGAAACCAACTTTCAAAGTAGGGAAATGTATAATGACTCAACTGTTAAAAGGACTCAACTGGAAGTTGAGTCCAGCATAGAAGCCGGCACGACGCACGGAGTTGAGTTTCCTATTTATGATGTCACACTCCTTAGGGAACAGATCCTATGGAATTACCGGAGAGGTACAAGACAGGGACGGGATCGGAACGAAATAGATGTCGATGTTTTTCTTTCAGAAGTAAGCATTTCGCTCGATATTTCGACCTTATATGGTAATAATGCATCCGTAATGAAGACGTTTCTCCACGGTCATTGAAGAAGAAGAAAAAACAATGACGCAATTGAACTGTAATTTAATTGCAACTAGATCCTATATTGCTATTTCACCAGTATTTATCTTTTCGCCTCCAAATATTGCATGATTCTCAATGTTGGATGCTCAATGTTGGACTCCAGTGAGTACGGTAGGTGGCAGCACTTGTTAGAGTAGGTCTGGCAGATGGCAGAGGTAGAGGTATCCAAGTACAGCCACCACCTGCGGTGATTTCTTATGAAACTTTTTCGCTTAACACCTTTCGAAACCTAAACACAATCTTAAAAACATAATCACATTAGGTGTGGATCCAGGGGGTGGCCGCAGGGGCCGCGGCCCTCCCCCGCCAGAACGCCAGAAGGGCGCCACACGGGCTGTCCGTCGCCGGGCGCCTGGCGGCGTCCGGCGATAGACAGCCCGTGAGCACTCAGCGTCCCTATTCTGACTACAGGGCGCCCCTCACACCACTTTGTTGTCATGGCTCCGCTGGATTTTTGCAAGGCGTCCCTAAATTGGCCTGTGTCCCCTTCCCCCTTCTAAAATTTCCTGGATCGGCCCTTGAATCACATAGCATATAATTATATGTTTTAATATGTAGTACCAAAAGTATAGATGTCGGACAGATGAGGTCTGCTAGTTGCTACAGATGATGTCAGGGCAATAAGATGATATAATTGTTTCCATCAAGATGGCTTTGTCGAGAGATTGCCAGAGATGTACCTTCGTTATATATCCACTGCACATACCTGCACATTGCACAATACACATACACATATTATATCCATGGATGCATACCTATTTTATATCTGTCTGCCTAGGGATTGGGAATATTAATTATTGTCTGTAAAGACTGTTTGCTTGCAATAGCAATACATAGAAGCTTAAAACTAGCTCTTTTGTTTTACTTGGAGTAGGTGCTGCATTATGGACGATTTTACTATAGCGAAAATCAAAGTAAGACTTAATGACGTATTTCGCGTAAGTAACATATTTCAATATAGTAAAAACCCGCATCAACTTATCATTACCTATATTTGCACAATCATGGTTGATGGTGTGCTGTGGCTGTAACTGCTGTAGCCGGCAATGGAGGGGCTAGGTTTATTCGAGTTTGGAAGGGGGAAATTTCGCTTCGCGTTTCATCGGCGAAAATTGTTGAGGGGGTCAGGTCGTCAACATAATCCTATTTTATCTAGCGTAAAGTGTGTTTGCTCAGGAGGGTAGGAACCCGTGTCCCCTCCCCCTTGGCTACGTCCCAGGACCCAGGGATGAAGGAACGTTACGAAAGTAGAGCGGGGGGAGTACAATTTAATCTGGTCTTGAGAAAACCTTACCAATGTTGAACATATTTTTGCAGATTTTGGGCTTCGTAGCGAACCTTTTAGCAATTAACAATTTTTATCACCAAGCAAAATAACACATTTTATCAACAAAAATTTGAAAAAAATGATGAGGCTGGTCCCCTTCCCGGGACCCTCCTGTCCCTACGCCTACACTCTGACCTTATACTTTCGAATGGAAAGAGCGCTGAACGACTTTGAACAGCGCTGCCGCCACTCGCCCATCCCCCTATACAAAACGAGGAGTTACCTACACGTATCTACCACAAGACACCCATATGCCAGAGATAAGACGTCTTATCCCTCACCCAAGGAATACGATGACATGCAGGTATACCTACGCGTAATTGTTCCGAAACCGTGGCGACGCCACCAGGGGCGTGGGAACTCATTTGAAGTGGAGGGGAAAGCCATTTTCAAGTCCATTCTTTCCATGCAAGGTCCATAGGCGTAATGTTTAAGTTCGAAAATGTTGGGGGCAGTTGCCCCTTGCCCCTCCGGCTCCTACGCTTATGGACGCCACTTTTGAGCGGGGAGGTGTAAATCATGACTTACCGGGACAAAAATCACAACCTTCCGGATCGGTTCGAGAGGGAGGGGGAGAAAAAACATACGTTTGCCTACCGATATTTTTTTTGGGTGGTGAAGTAGGGGGGGGCAATTTCTCAATATTTCCCAACGGTATATCCACCACTGGTAGTCGGTGAAGGCCAGTGGCAGTAGGTGAGGCGACCTTTGGCTATCGGCACACGTCGGCAGTAGTGACACAATGGGGACACAAAGGTGACTTGATGGCTGTCGACAAATGTCGACAACGGCTGTTGACTCCCAGTGAAGGCCGGTGGCTGCTGTCCTGGTCACATTTAGGAAGGCTTATCTGTGCACCTCCCGGATCAGGCGAGCGACCGGAAGCAGCCCCTGACGTAACAACACCAGTCTTTGACGTCACGAATCCGACATCTGACGTCACAGTGCTGACCTTTGCCTCCGGTTGAGGTGGTCACCTGCTGCGCCGTGTAACGCCGGGGCGGCGGTGTCGAGCAGCACACACCACACACATAGCAGCAGCACATACACACTGCACACAGCAGCAGCACACAGCAGCAGCTCACAGCAGCAGCACACAGTTTGTTTGTTTGTTTGGTTTTGTTTGTTTGTTTGTTATGTTTTAGGCAATGCTCACATTGCTGTTTTGTAGCCTGGGTGCCTTTTTGATATAAACCAAGGTGTCTCTCTATCATAGGGTTTGAATCTTTACTTGTATGACGCAAACTTCCCACGAAAAAACTTGTGTTTGGGGACGAGAGTGACAGCTCTGTCTGAAAAGCATATACATACAAAATATACATACACGCAGCAGCACAGCACCACACACCATAGCAAGCAGCAGCACAACAGCAGCAGCCGCACACACACGCCAGCATAATGCACTATGCAGATTTTACTCGCAAGCAAGTATTTGTATCACAGCCAGCAGCAGCAGCACACAACAGCAGAACTAACAGCAGCAGCACACAGTCAGAGCAGCACAACAGCAGCAGCGAGAGCACACAGCAGCACGTACACAGCAGCAGCAGCCACACAGGCAGCAGTACACAGCAGCAGCAGCAGCACCACTTGCTAGCAGCAGCACGGCAGGCAGCGCTACACAGGCACGCAGCACACAGTCAGCTGTTACACAGCAGCGCGAGGTCGGCACAGCAGCAGCAGCACACAACACACAGCAGCAGCCAAGCACTGCGCAAGTACAAAGCACAGTCACGTAATAACGTCAGCAGTACACAGCAGCAGCAGCACACAGCAAGCAGCCACACAGCAGCAGCACCACAGATCAGCAGCACAGCACAAGTACTATCCAGCAAGCCAGAGCACAGCAGCAGTCAGTACACAGCAGCAGCAACACAGCAGCAGACAACATCAGCAAGCAGTACACAAATCCGCAGCAGCACAGCAGCAGCAGCACACCGCAGCAGTACACAGCAGCAGCAGCACACGAGCAGCAGCACCAGCAGCAGCACATAGCAGCAATCACATCTAGGCAGCACGCACACAGCAAGCAGTACAACAGAAGCCAGCAGCCCACAGCAGGCAGCACGACCAGCAGCAAGCACACAGCAGCAGCAACAACAAGCAAGCAGCGCACATCAAGCAAGCACACAGCAGCAGCACACAGCAGCAGCACACAGCAGCGCACACAGCGCAGCACACAGCAGCAGTACACAGCAGCAGCTAGTTCACAGCACAGCACACAGCAGCAGCACACAGCAGCAGTACACAGCAACATCACAGCAGCGAGTCAGCACACCGCCAGCAGCAGACAACACAAGCAGCAGATAAACAAAAAAAAAAAAAAAACCAGCAGCAGCAGCACCAGCAGCAAGCACACATCAGAGCACACGCAGCGGAGCACACAGGCAGCAGCACACCAGCAAGCAGAGCACACAGCAGCAGCACACAGCAGCAGCAGCACACCGCAGCAGCAGTACACAGCAGCAGCACACAGCAGCAGTACACAGCAGCAGCAGCACACAGCAGCAGCAGTCAGCACACAGCAGCAGCACACAGCAGCAGTACACAGCAGCAGCAGCAGCACACAGCAGCAGCAGCACACAGCAGCAGCACACAGCAGCAGTACACAGCAGCAGTACACATCAGCAGCACACAGCAGCAGTACACACTGGCATACTAACATGAGTATGCCAAAGATTCATTAAGCATCCATTACGGGCGAGGGTTGATTGATAACAGCTTTACCAGTTATATCGATTATATAGTTAAATCATATGACTATTATATAATTTCCTAACACGAGGATGTTTTCCGAAATGAATCGCCATGGCCACTGGCCTACAAACATGAATATATCATATCGAAGATCCATTAAGCATTAATTAAGCATCCGCTGGTAGGTAGTCTCCAAAATGCCACTCTGATGTTTTAATGTAATCGTTAAGGCATCATCGTTAAAATCAATCCAAATAATTCAGACGGAGTGAGTGAGACCGCGAAGCGGTCGAAACGAACGTAGTTCAGACCAAGTTCAGACGGAGTGAACGAACGTAGTTCAGACCAAGTTCAGACGGAGTGAGTGAGACCGCGAAGCGGCCTCGAACTAACGTAGTCTTACAAGATGGGCCCAAATCCGACTTCATCGTGCTTGCTTGCTTGCTTGCTTGCTTGCTCGCTTGCTTGCTTTGCTTGCGTGGGTTTCAGGGAATAACTACCGTTTCACTGCACTGATTATGCAAAAGTATACACTGATAATAATTTTATCGTAAAATAACACATGGTATAGGCTACCTGAAAATATTTGACACAACAACAGAAACTGTCATCATCTATAAATAAACACAACATCAATACCAGCCGAATGATTAGCACGTGCTTGGACTTCGGATTCACCTTCACAGGTGAGAATCAGAAATAAAAATAAATGAATGCCACAGAAAGGTGCAGGTGAGTATTGCTTTACTATTGCATCAAACAACAATGCTTATCAGTTGCCGGACACAAATGAAATAACTCGCTCCGTCTGCTTCATGCCATGCATGCCTTACTAGTTAAACGCTGCTTATAGTTGGCTAAAAATAATGCTTATGCTACCACTTGGACTGTCGATATACTGTCTTACTTGGATATACTGTCTTACTACCACTTGGACTGTCTTACATAACAGCTGCACCGTGACGTTAACGTAGGGCAAACTTCGGCAGTAACGGCATTGTAGATCGCAACGCTGGCTTAAGGTGAAATTAAACATTTCGAAGCATGTTTGAAGACCATGGTAAGAGTCGATTAAGATATGCATAATATATAAATAAGTTAACTTGACTGTTAATTACCACCGTCTGACTCAAAGGTACATGCCTTTTGCTACGGTTGCTGTGCCATAATAACTTTTTACGGGCTGAACTATTTATAGGTTTGATCGATTCTTCCAAATAATGTGATATAGTCAGGAGTTTAACGTAAAAGACCACGAATCAGCGGCACGAGTGTATCAAACACATAAACGAACGTATTGCGACAGCTCATGTAATCGCATTAGTCATACACCATCTGCATTTGTTAAAAGGGGTCTTAACCCGGCATTGACGGCATTGACTTTCTCTGCCCGCCGTCCAGTGAATTGTCAGTGAGTCCCTCTGTGATTCGCTCGGCCGTTTGTATTACTCCCGGACGACCAGTGACGCTTGGGCGCAGCAGTTCCTCCGCTCTCTGATTGGTCGACTCTTGTCGTAGACAATTTTGCACTTTCTAGTGTATATAACTTGTTCAAGCTTTTAACGACTTTCTTCTTAAATCTATAATATAATCGGTTCAAGAAGTGCGTCTTTCTTGCATTGCTTTGTTGCTTTGTTTCTTGCGGCCACGCACATGTGCTTTGTTACTGCAACGTGACTTGTGCAGCCCCTCATAGCCATATAAGTTAAGTTCTTGATAATGCATCTTGCTGATAAAATAATCTTCTTCACTAATCGATCAGATAGTAGTCGTTGCAGTCATTTTACTTCAAAGTTGCAGCACCATACCGTTTAAGGCGACTTTCTTGTCTAATGTATTTCTGGTTTTCTACAATATTACATGTTGGCCTCCTTAACCCGCGCGTTACTGGGGTATATTCTCTAACGCAAGTTACTGGGGGGGGGGGGCATTAATAGCCCCCTCTGATCTCCGGAACTACTGGACCGATCTGAAAAATTTAAACAGCATTAGATAGCCCTGTTACATTTGTTACGATGAACATAATATTTTTAACCTCAGGGCCACCGATGACGTCACAGGTCACGTCACCGACCAAATGTTTGATCGTGTCATCAAAGTCCGGTGGAAGTGGAATCGTCGCGCAAAAATGCGATATTCAACGCATAATCAGTTGACAAATTGGTATGATTTGTGTACCCAACACTTCTAATTATTATTCAAATCTGTTTTTGACCATGGTTCAGGTCAAGGTCATCCAAGGTCACGAGGTCAAACTGCAGATTACGGTCATTAGGAATTGTAACTCAAATATATGGGTTCGTTTCTCAACTAGAACGCGAAAAATGACATTAGAACATTTTTTTTCCATACAAATAGAAGTAAAAAACATCAAACGGAAATGAAATATGTATGCATGGTTATGCTGTGTAGGTGGTCGAATTTTGGTTTTGAAAGGTTGTAAGTCAGTCATTTTTAAAGATATGGATTTCAAACTTGCTATAAATATTCATTGCACTCTTCTTTAACATATGTTATCCGGTTTTTTAATTCTGATTTGTTTTGAAGAAAAAAATTGTAAAAATAAAACAAAATGTATTTGGATTTCTCAAAATCTTTAGTTTCATTAAATTGTGAAAATCAGAGATTGCAGTTTGATAGCACTGCGTTCATGATCTGTCATTTGGTATATAACAATTGAAGTTGTTCAATGTTTTATAAATTGTACTTTTGACAGCGTTTCCCGCAAAACCTTATTTTTCAACAAAAAACGCAGAACATGACGTCACTCTGACGTCATTCCTGTTTGACCTATCACAGTCTCATCTTTTCCCTTTGGACAGCATGTGTCAAATTGATGCAATCCTAGGCGACATCCTGATAATCCTTAGACATACCTTGATATGCGACATCCCTGAGACCCGAGACGGGCGACATCCTGAGACCCGAGACGTCAGCGTGTGGCGGGCCGAAGGAAGCGTCGGGGGGGGGGTGATGTGCGCCAGCCAGGCGGTAGGGGCGGCCACCACACCAGAACCGAGACGTCCAGCGGTGTGTCGGCCGAGGAAGCGTCGGGGTGATGTGCGCCAGCCAGGCGGTAGGGGCGGCTGGCTGGTACCGGTACGTTGATGGGGCCGGTACTAGTACTGTTGACAAATGGGTGCTGAGGGTGCACCGCCGCAGGCCGCGGTGCCCCGCCCCCCCGCCCCGCCAGCCGGGTGTCGCCACCGTAGTTGGGCTGACGCAGCCTCTAGCGATGGCTGCGATGGCTGCAATAGCCGAGACGTGCAGTTTGTGGGCGCCTGGCGCTGCTTTTCGTTTGCAGTTTGTGGGCGCCTGGCGCTGCTTTTCGTTTGCAGTTTGTGGGCGCCTGGCGCTGCTTTTCGTTCGCCTGGGTTGCATGGCGGGGAGAGGGCCAGCTGCAGTCGGCGGTTCGGGATGCTGTGTTGAGTGAGGAAGTCAGGCCCGGTGCATTGCAAACCGCGTAAACGGAGATGTAGCATGCTACACAAATTTTAAAGGAAGCAAGTGTCGCTGCAGCAGTGACATCCCCAGGCAGCCACGGACCTTAGTTATACACGTAGCAGAAAGTACCGTTTTTCGGGTGATCATTTATTTGTCTCGAACATGGGAAAGCAGACACGTGAGAACAAACTGCCTGATACGAACACAACTGAAACAATGTACTGCTCCTATGCAGAATAAAAAGAGAAAAATCGCGTTTTCTCTTGTGAGTTTTGTCATTAACAAATGTGCGTGTTAGAACAATTGACTGATCTCAACATCGAAGCCCACCATGAATCGCTTCGGATTTGCTGTCGTACTGTGCGGTATTGAAACAAAGAACGTCCTGTCATTATAATGCACGAAGGCTTAATACTTGTTCACTCCTTACGACAGATATATTCAATATTCTTGAGCGCTCGTGCTGCTTCTTTCTCTTCAAGTTTCATCGTACTATTTTGGTTTGTCAATGGTCCGAGAAAGAAAATTTACCAAATCATATAATTTTCTGTACGAGTAAAACGGCATTATTCCATTGGTTTTATCTGCTCAACAGTCTTGTTTGGCTTTCTGCTCTTGCGTCTCGGCTGTCAATCCTCGTTCAGCGGATGGCCAAACACCATGAGCTCGGAGAGAACGACCGGCCTCCCCGCCTTTCTCACCACGTGGACGAAGCGGCCCTGGACCGGGAAGTCGCACGCGTAGTAACGCGCCATCCACACATGCAGAAACTTCTCCTCCAGAACGCGGCAGGGCACGGCCACCTGCGGGTCGAACCGCACTGGATCAGAGCCGGCCAGCACTGTGGTGCCCCGCTTCCAGAGTGGGACATTCTGCGGCTGGACGGACAGAAACCCGGTGACCTGGTGCTGGCTGCCCAGGTCGACCGTCCACGACTGCCGGGTAAGACGCGTCTGCCTTGACATGACTGGCTTGTCCAGCTGGCCGTCGGTGCCTCTTGACGGGTCGGTGTCCTCGCTCGAGGAGAGCCACGCCCGCCGGCCGTGCGCCGCGTTCACACCCATCACCTGGCAGACGAACGGTCTCAGAACTCCGCACGAGTAGTCGTTCAGTGTATTACTCGGCCTCCAAACCTCGACACAGTCCTCACCGGTGTGATAGTCGTCGGGCTGGCCGCCGTGCCAGGCCACGTCGGCTGCCGCCATCCGACCATCGCTGCGAATAAACTCGCCCTCCTGGTCCAGGTCGTCGATCCCGATCAGGAAGCTGGTCGGCGATGGGGGCAGGAGGCCGGCGTCCACCAGCGCCTGCTGGAGGTCAGCCGGCCCGTACGGCCACACGATGCCACCGTGCTCGGCGCAGAAGCGTGTGGCCGCGAGGAAGTCCAGTGACGGCGCGGTGACGTTCAGGAACCAGGTGCCGTCCACGGTGACCACCTGGTCGGGCCGCGCGCCCGGCGGGCCCTGCAGCTTCAGCGCCCAGGTCTGTGATGTGTCTCCGGTGGCGTCCAGGGCGGTGACGCCGCCAGAGAAGAGCTGACAGCCAGCGACCGACAGCTCGGCGGCCAGGCAGCGCGGCTCCTCAAGACAGAGTCGGCGACAGGTGTCGGCGTCTGCGGCCGGCTCGGTGAGCAGCAGGGTGTCGGCGGCGGCCCGGCCCCCGGGCGCATCCACCAGCTCACTGCGCGGCCGGCAGGCGTCCTCCTCAGTGCGGTTGGCGGCGTCGCGGCAGGTGCAGAGGCCATCGTGGCACGCGGACCAGGGCACGGCCAGACGACAGTCCTCGTCCCACTCACACGGCTCGTCCAGGAAGGCGACGCCGCGGCGCGCCGTCAGCAGCCACGGCTCCGCGGCCGGCTCCAGCCGCTGCGGCTGCGGCCGGCGGGCGGACAGCAGGCAGAGCCGGTCCCGCGGCCGGTACGCCGTGCCCTGACAGTCGGGCCGGTGCAGACAGTGGTGACGACAGGTCGGCTCCGGCACGTCCAGCTCGGTGGCCAGCACCAGGTCCTGTGGCAGCGTCTGGTTCCACCAGTCCCCGTCCCACATCCGGTACGCCTGAGGCGGCAGCCGGAGCGCGCCGCTGGCCAGCCGCGCGGTGAACTCCTCGAACGGCCCCTGAGCGGCGGCTGAGGCCAGCGCGGCCAGCAGCGCGGTCAGTGCCGCGGACGGCATGGCGGCGGAGTGAAGGGTTAACCGCGGCCGGCAGCGGCAGCCGGAGGGCATTCATCGACCGCCGCTCCGTTGCCATGTACATACACACTACACACCAGGCTGGTCTCTGAGGAGCCCTGGCAGCACGGTCTTGCCGCTGCTTCCCCGTCCAACAAGCGGGGATCTCTGACGAAGAATATACTGACTTGGAATCAGTTGTCTTGCAGCATTCGTCTCTAAAGTAGTCGCCCCATGTCTTCCGACCACACCAGTGCAGACTTGTAACCGACTCATAGTTGAGTCATTAATCGACTCATGAGCAGTAGTTAGCCAGGATTTCGCTCGACGGGGGATCCGTGGGCCGGAAGAGAGAGGGCCAAAGATGGCTCGGTCGAAGGGCCCTGAAGTTCGCTTTAAAAAAGGTCTTTCATTTTAACGTCCGAATTTGCTCTGTATAAGTGTCCTTCAAAAGTGACTCGATATAACGCCCAGTTTGCGTCACAATGCAATAGAAATTTGCCATCCAGATGTCAAGGTCACGGAGACGAATAGGTACGATGTTTTTAAGTCGGTCCGGTGTACCCTCTGCGTGTTTTGAAATGTAATGTTGAGATAAGAAAAATCCATTGAAAAGCAACAGCACCTGGCATTTTTTTAACCTAATCTAAACCTAACCTAACCTAACCTAACCTAACCTAACCCAACCTAACCTACCCAAACCTAACCTAACCCACCTAACCTAACCACACCTACCTAACCGTAACCTAACCCCAACCTAATTTAACATGGCTTTTACTTATCTCAACATTACATTTAAAAACACGCGTACCCTCTTGTTGTTTTCGTTTACCATCCGATTTAATCTCAAAGGGCCATAAATGACTCGTCACGCCAGCTTGCATCACAATAAAGCAATTTGCTATGCAATTTTTAAGGAAAATGAAATATTCGTCTCCATGACCTTAAAGTGACCTATGACGAAAATGCATCGACCGTAAAGCAAGCTGGTGTGACGGTGGGTCATTTGAGGGCCTTTGCGAGTAAATCGGACGGTAAACGACACAACTAGAGGGTAGGTACGCCGAGTGGTTACATTTTAATGACTGCTGGAGGCCAAACCGTGCGCCCACTGATTGCATTTGCGTGCATAACTTGACAAGATTATATACATGTGCTTAAATAAGCCCGCGCCCCACTGCACAGTGGGCGTTCCGGCCGGTCTAGCCTCGCGAAACTCCAAATGATAAATTACAGAGTTTGGGAACAAAATGTATGATCAATCTGACTGGAAAATGTTCCATGATCACGAATATGACATTTATTGTGATCGTTCTATGTCTTTTTCGTAGAGAAGATGGGACGTCAAACACAAGGAGTTTACCGTCACCTTTAGAAACTGATTATTCACAGGCGATTTAAACGTTCTAGAAAATGTGATGATGAGTCAAAATGTATGCATTTTCCGCACCAAATGTGTTTTAGTGGGATGTACTGATGTATTGTCATGCATATGGCAGTTAGATCAAGAAGATTGAGCAAATCAATAAGCCAACTAATTATTAAGTATATCGCCTTATCTCGATCTGTTGATGCCTAAGACTTGCCTTATAAAATTCGATAGAGCCGATAAAAAAGTATCTTCAGGTAGCGCGTCAAAACAAAGCAGTCTCAGTGATGTGAACTGAGGATCGATATTTAACAGGTCCAACTATAAAAAGTTGCGGAAAAACCTGCCGTTTTAGCCACAATGTAACACTTTGCAAGAAGTTTTTATTTTCTTGACGCCTGGGTAGTTATAGTGAACCCAGCGCAATCGGTAAATAGAGATTAAGCTCGCTATTTAAAGATTTTGTTCTATTTCACGATGGCATAAAAGCACCACAAAACTACAGCGGCTTCATAAGTAAAGGTTGACAAAATTTGATATTTTAGGGACCTCAGGGTCAGAACCAGGTTCCCGATAAGAGCTTGAAAACTTCCCAGTTATTACCGGTGCAAGGCAAATTGAACCTAGGCGGGACCTCCAAAGCTTCTACGGAGATACCTGCTTATCTTTCCAAGTTCTGACCAACATCGTATTGGATGATTTAATCCTATTCTTCAATCATGTGGAAATGCCTTAACCCTATGCCAAAGCAGTTATACAATTTATTCAATTATTAATTGTTTTACAAAATGTTAGGTGCAAATGCATGAATCTTTTAATTTCTATTTCGTGCGGGGAAGATTCTGACTATCCCATTTTTGTATCCTCTTCGCGATGCTCCTTAACTACTGGGCCTTGGCTCTTCGAAATCTGTAGATCTTCCATCATATCCTTTCCAATCGGGATGTTTGTGTCAAAATTTAAGAGTGAATTGGCTCTTGCAGAGCGGTGCTCAGATGTTCTTTGCTTTAGTTAGGATGTTACAAATACGTTGTACCTTCGGTAGTTTGCGGTGAAATAAAATGCATCAGAAGCATTTTTCACTGTATATATACATCATACATACTGGAATTGTACATATGTTTGGCTGAGGCGCACTCAGGTACACAAAATAGGAGGCTATACCAACACCATCCCTAAAACTAGGTACACCTTCAAATTAGCAAGATGATAAAAAACACGTTACGTGCATGGTACCTATATAGTAAAGTAACCTTGCATGGTACCACTCGTTGTTTACCTGGTACCTGGATTCGCCTATGCGCAATATGTTACCTTACGCAAATTACAACAAACAATGTCCACATATGACGTTCTTATCGTCGCAAACAATCCTGAACAGCACATATCGTTATCAGAAAATCCCCCCTCATTTTACATCCCCTGAATACGCCTATGATTTTGTATTTTGATACCTGTCTTTTGATATTTTGAAGACCAGTACATTTCAATGCTTAAAAAACGTGTGTCACTCTTACAATTCCAGATTCGAACCAGATGGCCCAATAGCTTTAAAGATACAACACTTTTTTTGCCCTTGACCCACATTTTGGACTACAAATGTTTTTTGGTGTAAAAAAATTCAATATTTGTTTCATGACAAATCGATGGTGTTTAACCTATCAAAAATCACCGGAGTGGTTCTCGAGATTCTGAAGGAAAGAATCTGCCCCCGCACGTTTAGGGAATTAGTTCACTTTAACATAGGTTTTGAGTTGAGATAGCCAAGTTGTGGCGCATGCTCGAAAATGACTTGTGAGCACGCTTCACATTTTCCAAGGAAACCTCTATAATTATGTATATCTTAGTCTTAAAAGTTTCGGAGGTTATTACCCGGTAACTCCGATCGCTGATTGGTCTGATTTTGGCTGAGTTGACGTATATTATGAACGCAGCAGAATGACGTAAGACTTGGGAAAGTGTAAGTGCGGACAAAACATATGTTTCAGTACCGTCATTATTTTTATTCAGGCATGAACTTTGTCAGGTGATGCTATGCAAGTATTTTGATGTTTAAATTCTTCTTTAAAAGGCATTTTTCTAAACAACGTTCTTAGCGTATGTTAGCGTTCAGCGCTGGCCTGAACGTTCCAGGCTCGCGACAAATCGTTGATTTTGATTTCCCCTCCCCATGTTCAGTGGTCCCCACTCACCGAAACCCCACCTCCTGCGCACCGAGTACACGCGTGCCGCTGCTCTTGATTGCCGCCGCGGTGCAGCCGCCCGCTGAGTGATAGGAGCCGACCGGCGAGACCGTACACCAAGTCACGGTAGGACCGTTGATACCTTTGTGACAGCATAATCCAGAGGGACGCCCAAAGACACGGACAGTAGCAGACTGTGGCGGACACCATCAACTTTTGCACCATAGTTGATAAATATAATAGTGACGATTACCATATGACCGAGCAATTAAAAAAGCCAATTAGCGAGTAGGAGCTGTGGTATTTTTCCGCATACCGCACTGCATTGCTGCAACTGGCGCCACGCATGGTAAAAGACTTACTAAACTCTGCTGTGTTGTAGAATAGTTTGTTGATCTCGGCTTTTTTTCAAAATTACTGCACTTCGCTTCGCTCGTGCAGTAATTTCTCAAAACGCCTCGATCACAAAACATCTACATTACCACGCATCTTCAGTAATACTACATACCTACTTTAAAGCAATACATATATGTGATCGCGTTTCAAACGCAGCTCTGTATTTCCGCTATCTTCCACTTCCAACAAGTACTTGGGCAAGTACCACCAGTGTACGACACATCCCTCACTAAATCGATGACGTTGCGTGCTTCTCAGCCAGCTGATTTCGCATTACTTTGAGGGAAAAAGTATGAATTAACACCAAATAATTGACATTTTAAGTTGCTTTTTCCGCGTAAAGTTGCTTTTTCCGCGTAAATTTCTTGGAAGTTTCTTTGACTTACTAGTAATATGATACTTAATTTCTTGCTTCTCTTCATCACTTCTGAGCTTTTTCTCGTTTTTTTTCAAGGTGACCCTTTAACGTTATTCTGGTTGCCCGCACGGAATAGGCGTACCAAGACAAACAACATACACACAATCATACATAAACAACAACAACATAATCATGATAAACAAGCCAGCAAAAGCCAGTCAGCAAACAGGCCGAAAGTTGTGAATACTACCAAAAACGTTTTCTGGATACCACGAAAGCATCATGGTTGCACGCAAATAAAATTACCATATGCCGAGCAATGTAAAAAGCATTAGCGCGTGGAGTGTGGTATTTTCCGCATTATCGCACCTGGCATACCGCACTTGGCGACATATTGTAAAAGACTTACTAAACTCTGCTGTGTAAGTAGATATTTGTGATCTCGGCGTTTTTCAAAATTACTGCACTCGCTTCGCTCATGAAGCAATTTCAAAAAACGCCTCGATCACAAACATCTACATACCAGCATCGTTCAGTAATGCTTATTACCTAAACAGTGCTGCAGTGCTGCTTACAGTGTTGCAAAATCAAATTAAATCGTCCCAGAATTTGCTCAAATATGATTCACGAGCAATACAATACCTGAAATATTACCTTAATGCATAGCTCACATTTGAATCATATGACATCGAAAACAAAAAATGTACCATAATGTTCTATATTGCAACTTGCAAGCAATCCCGCGTAACAACACCCCTGCAACATGTTTGCTGTTAAACGTAATATATTCCTTGATCAATTGCCGTTCCAGGGGCGGATCCAGGGTGGGGGCAGCGGGGCTGGCAGCCACCCTCATGGAAATTGGCGCGCCCCTGCGCGACAGCGCTCAGGTGGGCACGTAATTTGCGCCGAACGGCGCAAATACTGGCGCCTGCAGGTGCGCTCCCCTAATTCCATGCGGAGAGTGCGCAATTAAAAACCTAATGGAGGGCACCCCACTAAGCCCAGTGGAGGGCGCCCAACATCCATACTGAGTACGAGCGCCTCACAAAAAGCCATTAGGGAGTCGCCCCCAAAAACCCATATATGGGCGCCCACCCAAACCCATGGAGGGCGCCCCCAAACCCATGACTGTTCCTACAAACCCGTGGAGGGCGCCCCAAACCCATAGAGGCGCCCCAAACCCATGGAGGGCGCCTCCAATCCCATGGAGGGCGCCCCCAAACCCATGGAGGGCGGCCTCAAACCCATAGAAGGCGCCCCAAACCCATGGAGGGCACCCCAAACCCATGGAGGGCGCCCCGAAACCCATGG